>VYZR01080338.1:0-20432 GCA_013400675.1 Oxylabes madagascariensis
TATTGTTAAGTTACTACTAAAACGAAATCAATTTTAACTTTATACATATATACTTATATACATATATACTTATATACTTACATATATACCTATATACATATATACCTATATACATATATACCTATATGCATATATACCTATATACATATATACTTATATACACAGCAGCCCCTTTGAGTACAACTGAAAGCCCCAAGTTTTACACTCAGGTCAGTCACGTTGTGGAAATTGCTGTGAGAGTGAAAAAGTGAGGGAAAAAGGGGTGAAAAAAAAAAAAAAAAAAAAGGCAAGCACATGTTTCTTGCAGTCTGGAAAATGTAGGAATGTTGGTGCTGGCTGTAAATGCTGGAGTGTGTTTATTTTGGGTGCTCACCAGTGCAAGTTCAGCTGGATGTATGGCACAGCAAAGGCTGACCTCGTCTCCCTTTCCCTTTTAGCAGGCTCATTGTCAGCTCTCACCCTCACCAGTGCCACTGCAGCAGCGTTCTGCGGTGTCTGCACCTGCTCACCCCTCTGTCCCTCTGGAAATGCAGGCACAGCCCAGGTTTGGGCCAGGAAAAACCTTTTTTGGGAGGTCAGCAGGGCTCAGGGAGGAGGGGAAGGTCCCTGGGTGCTGCTCAGGCATTCTGGAGGAGGCTCTTCCCTCTCCCAGAAACACGAAATTAAACTTAGCCGGGAGGGGGAGAGGAAACAGCTGAGTCTTGGGCTGCCTGCAAAACTCTAAATCCTCTCCCTGGAATTCAGCCAGATGAAAAGAACCTGTCCCTTCCCACTCCCTTCTTATTTTTTTTTTTTTTTAAATTTTTTAAAATTAATATCTGTTTTTATAATCATGCTGGCCCTGCAGCTCCTGGGAGGTAGCTGTGCTGAGCCTCCTCTCTGGCTGCAATGACAGGAACATCTCAGCAACTCCAAATGTGCTGAAAATTTTGCTCCATCTGTCGCTCTCCATATCCAGGGAAAATGGCTCCTTCAGATTTCCAAACTGATTCCTGGAATACTGATGGGGTTTGATCAGCAAAGGTCTAAAGGAACTTGAAATAAATTGGTTTTTCTGTGTTATTGGGGAATCTGGCTGTGTTCTGGCCCTGGTAATCCAGGCACAATCCCTGGCAATAGATACAATTTTTGGGAATATATTCCCCCCAAATGAATGTTGCTATAGCGTGTATATAGGGATTTAGGGTTTTCCTTTTTTGTTTAATGAAATGCCTTTTAGATCAAAAAGCTTGCCCCAAAAGAGCATTTCAAAGAGGGAGAAAAATAACAAAGAACATGCAAATAATGAGGTGGGGTTTGTTCTTTTTTTTTTCTTTTTGTTAAATAAAAAAAAAGTAGTTTGTAATTGGTTGTGGGGATGAGCACAAAGGAACTCCGGACACTTCAAACAAGGACTGTGACTAGTTTATTTAAACTGTAAATTTAAATGTGAAATCTTTTCATCTCCTCCTCCCAAGTTGTGTTTGGATCGCTTTGCCGTGGCAGTAAACGAATAAATAAATGAACAGATTAATAGAATAAATGTAAAATACAGCCATGAGCTGCATGGCAGTTAGAAGCCCTCTCAAATATCCGGGAATCTCATTCCCTGTGGGATTTTAGGGAATACTCTCTCAGTTGTGCTGAGGTTGCAGCATTGCTGGATCTGTTTCCCAATAGCAGCCAAATCCATGGAAAAGTGCAGGAAATGCCCAGTAGCAACTGAGTTTTGTCTTGTAGGATCAGGAGCCGCCTGGGCTCTCCCCCTCTCCCTCTTTTCCATCACGTGGAGATGTTTGCTTTAGATTAAAGCACTTCTCTGGCATCCTGGTGCTTTCCCTGCTGCAGAAAATACCTGGGGAGGAGTTTGTCCTACTGAACTGAGAGAAAACTGCATTTCCCTTTGCTTTAAAGCACTCAGCCCTGGCATTCTGCTGGAGAACACTGCCTAATTTTTACATTTACAGGTTTCTTGCATATGTGGTGGCTTGGACCATCTCAATTCCTTTAGCTCAGCTGTTGGTTCTGGTGATAACACAGCATTTTGTCTGACTGTGGACAGCTGATGGGTGACGAATGCATCTGGTTGATACAGAGGAAATTAGAAAGCAAAAGCTGTTCTGGCATTTGGAGTTTGCCAGGAGAGCAGGGAGAGAGTTGTGATTTCTTTCATGGTGACTCTGATCTGATAACATCCAGCATATTCAACTTTCTGTAGGTAATCTGTGCATGCTCTGCTTAAACAGAAATAATAACGTTTCATCTTCTGTGTTTGATGATCAAATGTTACCTGGAAAGCTGTCCCTGGGTTAAAATTTGCCTGATTTCTGCCCTGCTGTCCCTCCAGGGGAGCAGGAAGCGCCTCATGTCCAGCACAGTACAAATATCTGATGAGTAAATAATAAAAAATTCAGGTGAATCAGCTGCCAGGCCCCACCGAGGAGGGGCAGTGAAATGGAATGTCAAACCAGAGGCAGATGCAAGGTTGGGGTTAAACAATAAAACTTCCTGGCAAGGTTTGAAACCTTCCTTTCCTCCCCTTCCCTTTGGTGCTGGGCTTTAGGGGAAGGGGGAGATGGAAAGACCTTTGGGTTACCCATTGGCTAGAGGATAGAATGAGAAATAAAGTGAATTTTGGGGGGGATAAACTGGTGTTTGCTTCATTAACACTACCTGGAAACACTGAGAACTCTAAATTCTTGTGGTTTTTGTTGCACTGAAGCAGTGGGAAAATGAAACTGTGTTCTAATGCATTAAAAAAATGGATTTCTGCCTTTTCAGGTATTGCCACCTTGCATTTTTAGTTGGATTTTTCTTCCCAGCTTTTTGAATTCGGGACTGTGGGGCTGCAGGTGTGGGGTAGAATAACGATGAAGCCAGTCCTGACTTGCTTCTGGGGTCAACATTTCGATGTTGATCCTGTCCTTGAGTCCATTTATGTTTTGCACCGTAAAACTGGGGTGGGATGAAGTTTACGGCGAAATAAAAAGGACCTGCAAAATTCTTTGGAAAGAATAAATGCAGCTCTGCCCCTCCCTCCCTGGTTCTCCACGAATAGCGAGCAGTTCATAGAGTTTTACAGGGCTGGAAGAATTTATTGCTGACAATTCCCAGCCCTGGAGTGAACCAGCACAAGGTATTGAGTGCTAAATCCACGGAATCGCTCTCGTGTTTTTTATCTCTCTCTGAATTACGACGCAGTTTTAACAACTGTGGTCGGTTTGCTGTGAATGAAATAAGGTTTTGTCTTAGCAGATGGAGTTCCCCAGCTCTCACTGCTCTCTTTTCAAATTGTCAGCTATAGAATAATTACTTTTCTCTAATTTATGCTGTTTTGGCGTGGACTCAAGTTTGCATTTAATAGCTGGCATAAATATTATATTTTGGAGCTGCTTTGGGGGGGGCTTTTTTTTTTTTTTTTTTGGTCAGACTTACTGGAATTGGTTGAACTTAATTCAATGACAGGATAAGCAAAAATTTGTTTAGATAGGCTGTTCTGAAATGTTTAATGCCTTCTAAAATTGTTCATGGTAAAAGATCAAGGAAGGAAACTCCGTGACCTTTTCAATGCAGCTCCATAGAACCCATTTTCCTATGCCAGAAGTCAGCCCAGACAATGAAACTGAAAGAGGGTTCCCTTTTCATAAAGGATCTTTCATGTTTTCCTTTTGCAGATTTATTTTTTTATCACAGATTTAGCAGACTTTACAGCTGTCTTTTAATCAGTTTCCATATTTGTACCAGAACTTTTTGATTTTAATTACTGTCTGTAGAAACCATTCAGCTGCTTGTTGTGTGACACAGTAGAAAATGATAATTTTCTGTAATTCTTTTCTTGGCTTAGATCGCTGCAGTAATATCTATTAGCAGCAAATGCGCGGAGTTAAAATTTTGTGCTGAAAGTTCTAATGATTCAGTGTTCTCTTTTTTTTTCTTTTTGCTTTTTTTTTTCTTTTTGAGAGCTGATTTTTAAAGCCCTGTGCTGAGGGTTGATGCAGCCGTGCATTAAGAGCAGACAGCTGTGCTTCTGCCTTGTAATGATTGACTCTAAACTGGGTTGCCAGTCTAATCCTAACTTGTGCTGATCTGGGCTTTTTGCTCAGCTGCCTGCAGCCCGGGAGGTGGGTTTTGTCCAGAGCACGGGATCTGGGTGGTGAATCATCCTAAATAATAAATTCAGTTCTATCTCCAGCAGTAAAGTTGATTTTCCCACCCACTCACTTTATCAGTTTCTCCCCTGTCTAAATCACCTTTGCTTTTTCCTTTTTACTTCTGCCTGTGATTTAATTTCTTCTGTGCCAGCTTTAATTTGGGTTTTCCCTGGCATGGTGCAGATGCTGTCCTCAGGTTTCACTCAGTGACTGCTACAGCCCATGACTGCACTTGAAAAATTGAGGGTTTTTCTTGAGGCATTCTCATCTCCATCCTAAAAAAATCTGCTTAACTCTTAGATAGCGAAATGCTGTGGAAATTGAAAGTTTGCAGGAATTCTGGCATGTGCGTTGCCATCCCAAATAAGTTGAATGTGCCAAATATCTGTGATATTTTCTGTACATCACAAAGTGCCACAGACTTCTGTCACTTATCTTTTAAAAAAGGAATTCTGGTACTGATGTAAGGTAGAATGGCTGATCAGGACAGCACTCCCACTTCAATTGTTGATCTCCTTTTTAACTGCAAAAACAATTTCCTGTTTCTGTACCTCAGCTTTCTGTTTTTCCAGCTAAGTTCCAGTAATGGAAGGAGCTGCAGTAATGAGGGGTTTGTCTGTGTGAAGCAGTGGGGTTGGAAAATGATTACTTTATCTGCTCTAAACTGTCCTTAAGTTGTCTCCTCTGACTTGCAGAAGTTGCTGGGAGGAAGCTGCTGTGTCTTTACCTTCCCCTGCCTCTTATGTAACCCAGCATATTTGGGATACTCCAATGAAATATTAACTCATTTGTACATCAGGTTGTTTCCTGCTTTCCATAAAACGTACCCAGAGCAGCCCGAGAGAAAATGTCTCAGTCCTTGGCTGCTTGTGAGTGGCTGAGAGCAATGAAAGGTTTGGAGACAACACACAGACTCATTTTTTGATGGAGAAAAGAAAATATAAAATTGCCCATGCTGGATTAAAGTGCAGTTCTGTGCCTCCAACACCTTTATGGCTTTCTGTGGGATGTACTGACAGAGCAGGCCATGATTTTTGTGTTTGAAAACATTCAGGTGTTTCTCAGATGTATCTAAAAGGCGTTGGTCATTGAGTTGACTCTTGAGTCTTTGCTGAAATATGTCAGATTTCTCACATTTCTTACTGCCTTTACTGTTATATTTACACCTTCTCTCAAAAAACCCTGTAGCAGTCTTCTGCTAGTTCCTGTTTATTTGGGATGTGTGGGATGGGGTTTGTTCCTTGACATAAAATAGGAGAAATGAGCATTCTGGGCCCAAAGAAAAGGGACAGAATGAGGGTCAGTGCTCACATAAAGCTCTGTGGATTATTTGGATATTCTGATGGGGGAACTGGGCAGCCATTCCCTCACTGATAAGTTTTGGGGCTAATCAAATGTGCTGGCAAGCTTTTTATTTATTGATGTGATGTGTTATAATGTTAGGGATTCGCTGCTTAAAAATGCCCGTGTCCATCTATCCCATATCCCGGTGGTGTCTGGATGGAATTCTGTGGCAATTACAGATTGTTTTCATCCATGCCTGTTTGACCTTCCCAAAAATCGGGAGCGAGGTTTGACCTCTCCAGCTGAGCTGCAAATATCACATCAAGGAATCCCAAGGCTGGGTTTGGAGGGACCTTAGAGCTGATTTTGTCCCATGGGCAGGTGTTGGAACCCCGGGCACTGAGGATTTCAGATTTCTGTGCTGACAGGCACTGACCCCCAAGCAAACCCTGCATTGACCTGAGGCCGTGAAGAAGCTTCCAAAATTGAGTGACAGCACTGGGATTGTGGGTGTGGAGTTTGGATAGAGGTGTGTGACATCACAGGGTGCAAAACTTAGAGTTTAAGGGTTTAGATTATAGTTATATAATCTAAATTGATAGATATAACAATATAGAGATATATAATATATAGATATATTATAGATATATATAAAGTATGATGGAGGTTTTAGGGCAGAGGCCAGTCCTTTTTCACCTTCTTCTCCATGGGTCTGGGTGGTGTTTTGTAATTGGGTAGAAAAGTCCGCATTGCGGGCCAGGGGTGGTTGGTTCTTGGGTTAAAAGTAAAAATAATTTAGGTGTCATTTCTTAATTGGACAATTTATCCTTAAAAGGCCTTGTAGAGTGATGGAGACGGCTCCATTTTTAGTTCGTTAGCCTGAAGTGCTGTAGAGCTCTCAGCTTGTGAGACTGTAACATAGATAAGAATTAATAAACATCTGAGTCCGAACAAGAGACATCATCTTGAGCATTTAATCCCGACTCTGGCAGAGAAAAAAGAAGATAAAACACGATAGGCAGGGACACCTGCCGCTATGCCAGGTTGCTCCAGCGTGGCCTTGGACACTTGCAGGGATCCTGCAGGGTCTTCCCACATCCCAGGCAGGATCCTGAGGGTTTGGTGTGTGAGGATTTTGGGAGTTTGGTGTGCTGAGGATTTTGGCGTGTTTGGATTTTTGGTGTGTGAGGATTTGGGGAGTTTGGGGTGCTGAGGATTTCCTGGCAGGGCTCCCCCAGGATGGGATGCTGAATCCTCCTGGATTTTTTCCACCGGGGTGTGGGCTCCGCTCCTCGGGGAGCGCTCGGCTTCCGCCCCACGGAGCTCTGGAAGCTCTGCTGTTCCCAGGCCTGGCTCCTTGCTGGGGTAAAGGTCTGGAAATTCTGTGTAAATATTTACCATAGCCCGGCCTGACCAGCGCAGAGCTGGGATTTGAGCAAGGAGAGGAGCTGTGCAAGGAGGAGAGAACTCCTTGATCAATACTAAATATTGGGGACCAATATTGCTGTTCTCTGCAAAGGATGGAGCACAGGGATTTCAAAATTCTGAGATATTCAGACTTGGAACTTGTGTGATGTTTTAGAAGTGCTTATTTAACTTAATTTTCACGCATTTTATTATTCTTTATTCTAAATAGGCAACGACAACTCTTTAAATGAGTTTTTCACCACTTATTCCTGCCGCATCTTTGCCATGTTCATAGGAGAGATTTCTTTTTTAATTATGCATTTTTTTCCATACTTTTTCCTTATCCTCCTTTCCTGCTGTTGTCCAGGACTGCAGAAATCCCCGTGGATTTAAAACAGTGATATTCCATTTCCAGTCCTCACCATTTCTTGGCTATCTCTCATTTCTCCTAAAAACCTGATTGCATCAGACTTTCTTGCTTTTTATGGTCATTTTTTTTTTCCCCTCCTCCAAATTGTTTTCTTCTTATGTCCTGTGACTGAGCGTACTGGGGGAAGGAAATCTGGGAAATCAGAGTAGGAAGCAAGATAGAAGCTTCCATTCCTGAATCTTTCTTGTTTTTACACTGTTTCCTGGCAGCTGCGTTGCTTTGCACTTGAAAGGGATGTATTGTGTTGCTTTCCCCCAAAAACCGCCGATAAAATAGAAATAAAAATTAATTCTGTAGTTTTTTTAAGTTAATTATTTCCATAAGCAAAAAAAAAAAAAAAAAATTGCAGACAACAGTTGTCTTACATGACTGTGCCCTAAAGTTCTTTTTTTTTTTAATACTAAATGTTTTTCCTGATAGACTGAAATTTCATTTCAATTCTTCAAAGTCTGTTTGACTTCTTTATAACAAAGCAAAGCTGCAATATCCATTTCTGACCCTTTTAAGCTTGTTTTATGGTACAAATGCATTTCTTTTCCCAAGCGCTCATGCCAGTAACAGAATTGTTATGTTTCAGGGAATTGAAAATGTCCCTTCTGAGTTAAAAGCCTTGAAGCATATTCCTTTTGTATTCCTGGTTCCTCCTCACTGACTTTAATGACGTCAAGTTAAGTATTTTGCATGAAAATTTAAAATGGATGAATTGGAGGGGTTTTTGCAAGGATATTTANACACAAATAGATATATAAAATAAACAAATATGTGAAATAATACATAATACTGCGTAATGTTTTATGTATTTTTATGATTGTCAAGCAACCTGCATCCTTAAATTGGTGGTAAGGGTAGACTGACGCAGGCAGCTGGGAAATGGGAATTTGCTCTGTACAGTGAAGGAAATGGGAAATACCAATTTTTGAACCAAAATATCATTTAGTAAATTAAGGCTTATCGGTCAGGCAGATTGTCCCGTCTGTGTTTCAATTGATGATGAAGAGCATTAGGGAGAAAAATGTGGAACTGCTTGATTTTAGGATGTAACCCAAGTTTAAAAATATCTGTGTTTTGACACCCTCAGCAGAGGCTGTTTGGTGCATGTGATTCTCACTCAGGCATGAACAAACTGGATCTGAAGCCCTGCTCCGGGATTTGCAGCCCCTTTTCCCTGCCTTCCTTAACTCTGTGGTTCCACATTGTTAAAAAACCCAATATTGATCATTTTTCCCTTGTTCTTCCCAAGGATTGACAGGAAGGGGAGCTCCTGTGAGGATCTGAGCTGATCCTGGCCTGGCTTTCTCCTTCCCTCTGGTTACCATTTTCTTCTGGAGAGCTGACATTTTCTGATTTGTGAAATTCCTAGAAAATTGAGGAGCCGGGCGAACGTTTCAAAATAGGAACCAATGAGACGGAGCCCTCTGCTATTTCGAAAATGATAATGCATGCCACTGGAAAAGGGAGAAGCATGGAAAATACAAGTTCTGGCTGGGAAATTATTGCAGGGAGCAGGGAGATGGAAGGGTAGGAGTTGATTTCTTTGGCTTCCTGTCTTCTGGGTAATTGCAGCCTTGCTGCAGTTGTGGCTTGGAGATGATGTTCGGTACCAGCATCTGTTGGACAGGCTGAAACGTTTGGTCATGAGAACTGAGGAAATGCAAAAAAAAAGAAAATAACTCTTATTAATGTATTAAAGTGGTTTGCTGCAGTTTCATTTTTTAATAGGCCTCGTGATTTGGGAAGAGGGGGGGAAAAAAAAAAAAATTGAAATTTAATGAGGAGTAGGGTAATTGAAGTCAAATCACCAGAAATGAGTTTGGTGGAGTTCTCTGGGGTTTATGGCAAGGACTAAAATAGAGATCTCGGTTTTTGCCTGCTCTGTCTGTACGTGGCAGTTTGGCCGCTCGTTAATGGAGAGCCGGAGCCCGGGGCGTGCTCGGAGCCCTGGGAAGATTTACATTAATCAAACACAAACAGACAGCGTAGCGTGAAGAAATTTCTATCCCGCCAGCACCGCTCCCAAACTTCATTAGGTTATTGGGGCAGAAAAAGAAAACAGCCCCTTCACCCTGCGATCCTTCCCCGGGGCTTGACCACTCGGGGAAGCTCAAAAACCTCGCGGCCCCCCTGGTTTGACCTCTGAGTTTCCCTCTGTGCATGGCAGAGAGGAAAACTTCGTCCTGCTTTATTCCCTGCCCTATACTCTGCTTTATTCCCTGCCATATACTTCGTTCTGCTTTATCCTCCTGCCACCGTCCAGAGGTTGTGTTTTCCTGGGCTCTGCTCCTCCAGGAGAGCCACTGCGCGCCCGGCGTGGCACAGCGTGACCCTGGGAGAGGCTGGAAGTGGATTGAGGGGAAAATCTCGGTGCCCTCTGCCAAGCCTTTGTTCCTGTGCCTCGTGATCCTTGGATCAGCGTTGGGATTTCGTGGCGGGAATGCACACAAATCTATATTTTTATATATATATGTATTTATATGCGTGCATATAGATGCGCGCAGAGCCAACATATCCATCCACCACATATACATAAACATATAAATATAGATATACGTTTTTTTTCCCCCCTCTCCCAGGATAGCTGGAAATGCTGAATTTTAAAACCCCAGCTCTGCCTCTCTCTCTCCTGCTTCCCTGTTGCTGTGGGCTGGCCATGGATGCTGCTCTCCCCGTGCCCATGAGCAGCCCTGGCTGATGCTGCTTGGGAGGAGGTGGGAGAGAAGAGGTGGAGTTTCTTCCTTCCCCTGAGTGGTCAGCGGACAATCGGGCAGATGCCTCCCAAGGATACCCGAGGAGAAGCCTGAAAAACACCGGGAAGCTTCCAAAGAGAGCAGCTGGGGCTCCTTGGGGAGGATTTGGGATCGGAGCGCTCCCCCGGGAATGGCCCTTTGGGATGTACCTGCTCAGCTGACTCTGGCGTGTGGAACAGGTAACACAGAGCCTTTGTTCCCATTCCCTGAGCCAGGAATGCCTTCCTTGGATGCAGAGCAGAGAGAAAGGATTTTGCCTTTAATATCTGCTGGAAAAAAAGGTGGGAGGGGAGGTTTGTCTCCTTTTTTTTTTTTCCCTTTTCCTCTTTTAATCGCTGCTGTGTGAACCTGAGTTACTCCTTTGTATTTTCATTGTGAAAATGGCCAGTTTAATGTGTTTGCTGTGAAAATCTGTGTCTTGGTGTCTGAGCTCAAGAACAAAGGTTTTGACAGCCTGGAAAGATGCTTTAGATGTAGATGCTGGCAGCACTCCCTTCTTTCCATTTCCCAGTAATTCCATACCAGACCTTCCTCACCAGCCACAGGGAATGTGATTTTTGATAAGCTGATATTTTATGCATGTTGATATTAAATTAGCTGTTGGTACTCAAGCGACCATCTCTGAGTATTTGGGGTGGGGTTTATTTTTCCGAATACATTTTTCGCCGATTTATTTGTTTTTATTATTTTCTTTTATTGTGAGGTGTTCTAAAATGTAAACAAATTGTACCAGTGACAGTGATGGTGTGGACAGATTGGAGGCAGTGTTGATCCAGTGACAGCCATCAGCATGGAGAGAAAATGCCGTGTTTTGTACTGATATATGAGGTTGTGATGTCGAAAGGCTGTGAGATGCTGGGGGGATTTGTTGTTTGTTTTTGAATATAAATACAAATACAGCCAGTGAGGGCTGGCAGTTCTCATCATCCTGCCTGGTGAGGGGGAGGCACCGAGAGCTGAGGGTGTCACTGAACCCAGTGGGGAAACAACTCCAATCTGGCATTGCTGTTCCTGCTGCCTTGGTTATCTCCATACCCCTTCCACATATCCTGGGGAATTTGCTGCAGTCACCTTTTAGCAGCTGGGAGCTTTCCTGAGTAAATATTTGTTGGTTTTTTTTTTTTCCCCCTTTTGCTTGTATTTTTATTTATTTTACGAGACCCAAGAGGCAAATATTAATACAAACACATCCAGAGGCCTATTAATAGCTCTGGGTTTGACTCACAGGCTGTTCTCAGGATCTTGAGCCATTTTACAAGGAGCTTCACTCCTGGATTTTTATCTTCCATTTTACAGTCGGAGAAGCGGGGTTTGATGTTGCTGAGGAATCCTAATCCTGTGTTCTGCTCCAGCCCTTCCCATTACTCTTTCTGGATTTATGCTGTAGTTTAGATGGAGGGGAGATGAAATGGGAAGGAGCAAAGCATGCCACAAATGCCTGTGTACATTTTTTCCCCTCCTCATGCAATGTGTGCTATGTGCATCTTTCCTCTCGTGTTTTATGGGCCAGAGCTGCTTTTCAGGGGAGAAATAATTGGTTTGCATAGCCCAGAAGCCTCTTTCTTTTTCTTAGGCCATTTAAACAACTGAGATCGCTTCAACTCCGGTGCACAGCACTGCTAATCTCTTTATAGCTCAGCTGACATCACATTTTCTTTTTTTGGAGAACTGCAATGTATGGTGGAGAAACTTTTGCATGGATGCTTCTCAAATCTGAGCCTATGCTGGGACAGAAACCCTGCTGGGAGGTGTGGAAGCCAGCAAGGTGAAATGCTCATTTAGTTGCATGCTTGGAATTTAGGCTCCAACAGTTTGGTTGCCCTTGGTGTTTGTATCTACAGGAGGAAAACTCCAGCAGAATTCGCTGTGGAGGACTGAGAGCTAAAAATACACTGTACAGGTTAAGCAACACTGTGGTAATGATTTCTTGATTCTCTCCGTGCTGCAGCTTTCCTTTGTGAAATTGTGGATCCAATTTTTCCCTTGGTGTAAATTAAGCCACTGGGAGCACTTTGCCTTTGGGTGGTTTTAGACATATTAACTGTAAATTAGTTTATGGCAGCTGGGAAATATTTAGAAGCTCTGCAGAGGTCAGAGGGGTGGATGTTGTCTGCACATCCCGTGCAGAATGGCTGTAATTTGGCCAAAGGTTCATCCCTGAGTGGGAGAAGGGAAGGCAGGGCTGGAAGTGCTTTTGGGTTGTGTCTGCTTAGCTTTGAACTCATCAACTCATCAAATCATCAGCTGCTGGTTCTGATGAGCAGGCAAGTCTTGGCTTCCATCTCCAGAGCAGTAAATGCATGTGAACCTTTAAAACAACCTAAGGAGGGCTGAAGGGAAATTTAAATTAAGAAGGGAAATTTAAATTAAGACAAGGTGCCTGCTGACCCCGTTTGTCGCTTCAGGAGTGACTTAATGAAACTTTTGGGTTGGGCAGTGGGTCAGACAAACTGACAATGCCTTCGGAATGTGTAAATCCACGGGGGACGGTGCTGCCGAGTGACGTCTGTGGCAGGGGAAATGACAGAATTCCAGGATGGTTGGGGTTGGAAGGGACCTTAAAGGTGATTCAATCCCATGGGCAGGAACACCTTCCACTACCCCAGGTTGATCCAACCTGGCCTTGGGCACTTCCAGGGATCCAGGGGCAGCCACAGCTTCTCTGGGCACCCTGAGCCAGGGTTTGTCCACCCTCCCAGGGAGCAATTCCTTCCTAATACCCAATCTAACCCTGCTCTCCGTCAGTTTGAAGCCAATCCCCCTTGCCCTGTCACCCCAGCCCTTGTAAAAAGTCTCTCTCCATCTTCCCTTCAGCTCCTGGGAGGCCACAACGAGGTCACCACAAAGCCTTTTTTTTCTCCAGAACAATCCCAATTCTCCCAGCTTTTCCTCTGCTCACCTCAGTGGCCAGTGACACATCACACCAGGCAAACTGAGGAGCACAACAACAGTTCTTTAAAACATCTTTTGAAAGACTCAGAGGAGGAATACGAAACCTTTTCCTGCAGGTTCTTTGGTACACTCTCAGCAGTTCCAGGCCATGGAGGTGTGGTGTTCCTGTGCCAGGCAACTGTACTCACTCCCCAGAAATGTGAACTCTGGGCCAAATACTCCTCTGTGCCTCTGAACCTTGTACATATATTTGCAAAACTTAAAGCTGCCTAATTGGAGGCAGCGTTGGGCTATTTTGAAAGCTACATTTCCAGTTGTATTGCGTGCGCTGTGTGTTGGGTCGGGGTTTTTTTGTTGTTGTTGTTTTTTTTCTCTCCTCCCTTTCTAATTGCTGTCTTTTGCTGTTTTTAAGGACTGTTTCCACACCAGGCTCGTTGCTGGTTCATAACAACCACAAGCTGGGTATGGCATTAATAAGGAACTAGGCTTGGTGCCTAATGAAATGCAAAAAACTGCTCCCCACGCTGGGGCAGCACAAGTGATCCCAGCCCTGGGTGTGTTTTTGTGTGTGTCAGGTGAAAGCAAATCCCGTGGCTCTCCACAGCTTTGGGTCTCTCTGCTCTGCTTAGGAAAATAAAATTGTCTTACTGCTTTGATTTTTTGGGGCAGAGCACTGGGAAGCTGCTGCAGACGCCGTGGAGGAGGAGCGGTGCTGCTGCCACCGAGCCAGCTCTGCGTTGCAATTATTGGCAAGCAAAGCAAACATTTCATTTCCCTGTAATTAGCTGCAGTTTAGGGAGGGTGGGTTAATTTGGACTCCACGCCCTGTCTGCGCAAGAAACGCCGGTGCTCGATTTGATTCTTTCGGGCTGTGGGCAAAGGGGTTTAAAAGGATTTTTCAGGAGTGAAAGCTGGAGGGATGAATCACAACAAACGTGTTCTATCCCTCTTCCTTCCCTTCTTCCAAATAGCAAAAGCTCAGGATGCAAAGGTGATGTGAAAAAATGGAGAAAATTGGATATTTTAGGGCTCTTCTAGTATGGCCAAACTGTGTATTTCAGCTTTTTCTTGCTTCAGGGAAATTTGAGCTTCCTAGGCCTGGGAATATTTGTCTATGGCCTACTTCAAAATAAATAAATGGGTGAGAAAACTGGGTTATAACTTCTGAAATCACAAGCTTGACCTTCCTCCTGTACCTGCTCACTTGTGTAAAATGGGTCATGCAGAAACAGCTTGGAAAGGAACAAATCCTGAATGTTACTTTTCGGCCGCGCGCTCGTTTTGTGTGAGTTTTTGTGATTTTTTTTTTTTTTTCTGAAAAACACTTGGCCTCTTTCAGCATTTGTGGTGTTTAATTTTTTCCCTTTCGAAGCTGTCAATTTTTTCTTTCCCAGAGGTGAAAACTGAGAGATTCAGTAATTTGTAGCCAGTCACGTTGGGAAACCAGTAGGAAATTGCCTGGGATTTGGCAACCTCTGCTCCCCACCAATTTCTGAACGAGGTTTGTGCTTGCTCTGAGCTACATTCAGTGGCCAAACCTTATCCCTATTACTCAAATCTTGCTTTTGGGCTGAATCTAAAGGCAGCATTAAGAAAACGTGGTTTATTTATGTTCCTTTCAGTGCCCCCTCCCCAGTTTTCATTTGTTTGGCTACTCCCAGCCCGTTGTAGGGATATTAAACAATAAATGACTGTGTGTGACCACTTCAGGGCCTGCAGAGGGAAAAGCTGCTGCTGCTTCTGAGCCTTGGAAGTCGGTCAGGAGTGGAAGAACAGCCCTGGCTGCTGAAAATGTCCCTGTGCCCTCCCCTTTGGAGAGTTTCTGCGGGGACTCAAAGTTCTCGCAGGGTCCTGGCCGGAGCAGCGGAGCAGCACAAAGGCCACATTGAGAATGGCTGCTGGGGAAGCCCTCCTTCCTTGCCTGCCCAGTAAATGCAGCTCTTTCTCCATGAAAAGCCCTGACATCAGCTCTTGGAAAAATCCAAGTGCTTGTGTCATGGAAAAAAAGCTGAGGCACTTGCTCGGGCTGGGGCTGAATGACTGAACTGTGGATGAAACTTCTCTGGAGATGCTTTTCTTCCTCCTTTTCCGAAAGTTGCTGTGCACAGAGAGGCTGAAAGCCTTCCCATCTCGGGGTTTTACGGGGAAGGACACTGAGGAAGGAGCTACAGCTGGCTGTAGTAAACTCAGAGTAGCCCGCTTGTCATTTTTGCAGGGCATAGTATGATGATACATTCCTGTATCGTCGGGAAATTCCATGTGTGGAGGCAAATCTCCAGCTTCTTGCTGTTTGTTTTATGGAGGAGATTTATCTTCGCATTCTGTTTTTCTTTCATCATTTTAAGCTGGTTTCTTTTTCCTCTTCTCTTGCTCCCTTCTCATGCTGCCACCTTCTCTTCAGCCCTCTTGGTGAAGCCCTCACCCAGAGCCAACCACAAGAACAAAAGAGAAATCTGTATATAGACATTTAATTTTTTGAAGCTCAAAAAGGGAGCATCCTGTGAAGGCAAGGCACCAGTGGAATTCTCTTTCCCTGCAGAAATACCTCCCTCTTGGAGCCCTGACCCTCCCCATCTTACAGATGGAACTTGCCAGCCTTCCAGGCTTTGATTTTTATCAAATTCATCTTAACCTAGTTTAAGTGTTTCGCTCAGCACGTTGGTTGCCATAGCACCAGCCCCTTGCATTGATCCATCTCCTGATCCATCAGGAAATATGCTGATGGGCTCTATTGGCCACTCTGCATTTTCTCTGCTGAAAGCAAAATTGAATGTTGCGTTCTGGTTATGGGCAGAGCTGTCAGTGGCCTGAAAAATGATATAATATTGAGTGGGAGGCGTTTGCTGATGCTTTACGAAGGCAAATGCAGCACTGGGGATGTTCAGGGGGGTCGACACTAAATTTCTTCCCCTGTTCCTTCTCTGACGGCAGCGACTCCTGTCCCTGGAGCTGTCAGCAGTGCAAGGTCAATAATGCCAGGGAGGATTCCTCCATGAGTCACTGAGTCAGCTGTGCTGCCTGCCTCGGACTCCCACAAAAATAACACCCAGCTTGCAGTGCCTCCCTCCCTCCTCCCGTCCCTCCTGCCTCCTTGCGAGTCCTTAAAATCCATCCGACAGCTCCCAGGAATCCTCCCCATCTGGATCCCTGTTTCCCTGCTCCGTGTGCCCAATCGCTGTGCCATGGGGTTTGGGGTTTTTTTTGTTTTTTTTTTATTTATGGAAAACCCTCAGTGGTTTCCTGAGCTCTGTGCTTTGATCCGTGGAAAAGATGATCCAGCAGAAAGCTGCTCGTCCCGTGGGTTGGTGCTGAGGTGAATGGACGGGATGTGTTGGATCAGGGCTGGCCCTGATGTGGTTCCTGCTGTTGGTGGCTGTGTTTTCTCCTGCTTGCCAAGAGCTGCGTCCGTGTTTTCCCTGGATGTGCCTGGCAGTTGTTATCTGCTCAGCTCCTCTGGCTCTCCCAGTGCCCCCTGCCCTTTTCCTTGGGACTCAAATCTGCCTTCAGCTCCGTGGAAAGGTCGTGTTGGTGCTGCTTTGTGTCAGCACTCTCCCCTGAAACCTTTGTCAGGGCTTTTAAAAACCTGCTCCGGTGGATCTGTGCCTCTACAACCCTGGAAAACAGATCCCCTGCCTTGTTTTTCTTTCATTCTGTCTCTTCCAAGATGAAATTCTGGGAGTTATTTGCAGAATAGCATTTACGTGCTTTCAGAGCACTTAAAACCTCCCAGATTTAGACAGAAAATGCATCATTTCTCTGAGTGCTGTCGGTGAGGTCCAATCAGGGTGTTGGAAATGAAGTTTAACAGGTATGAAAGGAGCTGGATGCACCAGGAGTAGTCCTGGAATTGTTCAGTGATTTTTGCCTGTCACCCAGGAACAGATTTTGATTTTTCCAGGATCTGTTTAGGGATGTATGGACAAGAGGAGAGAACAAACCTGCTCAGCATTCCCAAAGTCTTGAACACCCATCCCTGGGAGTGTCCAAGGCCAGGCTGGATGGGGCTTGGGGGTCTTAGGATAGTGGAAGGAGTCCCTGCCCATGGGACACCAATGGTCCTTCCAGCCCAAACCATTCTGGAATTCACAGTGAGTTAAAATCACTTTTCACCAAAATCTGTGGAGCTGGTGGCACCCAAAGGCTTCTCATTGACTCATGACTTGGTGGAAACCTCCTGAATTAGGATGAGATTTTAAAAAGCCAGAGTTTGGGGTTTTTATTGGGGGCACTTTGAGATAACCTTTGGTTTTCCTCTTGTCCTTCAAAATGTGTCTTTTTGATAGATTTAGAAGGAGAAGATGTGTCAATGATGGGCCCTGGACTGTTGCTCCTCCTGAATTTGGCATGATCAGTTGTGTTGGCTGCTGTTCTTTGAAATCTCCGATTCATTCAGAGGGTTTTTTCTGCAACAAGCAACATCGTATTTAAATGAACCTAATAAAGCACTGAAGCAGCTTCTATTGCAACTGTTCATCTCCTAATTAAAGATTAGTTCTGTCAAGCAAGCAGTTTTTGGCTGTTCTCTTCTGCACGAGTTTCACAACATTTCTTACTCATCTGGGCAGAAGTTTGGAGTAATTTCTCCTTGCACGGTGCAGACACACATAGGCTTCATTTCAGGCTTGTGAGCAGTCCTGGAACTAAAGTTAGGCACATGAATAAATATTTCCAAGGTTGAGGCCCTTGTCTGAATCTAAATATTTTTCTCTTTGATCAGCTTTGGAGATAGCAGATACTTGAATTCTGGTAATATTTTAGTAGGGGAGGAAAAAAAAAACCCAACATGGTTATCTGGATGCTGTGCTATTTATGGTCAGCTATATTTTCAACCTCCCGGGCTAGAATGGAATGCTTTGTACTGCTGGAAGCTGGGAATCCTCCCTGCTCTCGTGTTTTTTGACACATTAAGTCTTCAAATTACCTTTTTCTGCTTGGCTTCTAGGTGGTTATTAGGCACTGGTGGTGTGAGCTAACCTGAAATACAACGTTTAATCCACGCTGTTGCTGCTTGTAGGTGTATTTTCCTCACTTTAAATAGATTTTCCTAATGCAGCATGACTAAGAGGACACACTTCTAGTCATTTGATGCATTTAAATGACTCAAAATTATTCGGACCCAGCATTTTAAAAAACAAAATCTGACTTGGCTTTTAATTGGGGCCGGTGTTTGGGAGAGTGGAACAACTCGTTTGAAAATGTGCTGATGTTCGTCAGTTATCAGACAAAATGTCTACAGGGTTTTTATCGTGGAGCCTAAACTTGCCAGCTCCACTTGGAATTAAGGCTCCAGCTGTTCACCACACCCTGCTCTGCCTTCTTGCTGCTGTTTACAGTAGGAGGTGAAATATCTTTTTAATTTGAGTTATGTTCTGCTGGGTGCTGTAACACGGTGAGGGGATTTTCAGGGTTGCTTTCAAATTTAATATTATTTCCAAGTGAAGATCAGTTGCACTGGAACACAGATAAATTCATGGGAGCTCCTCTGTGATCTTTGGAATTTATTCATTTTTACTCTGCTTCCTGCTGTAGTGACACGGTGTTTGGGAAATGAGGAATGTTTTCCAGGTGGTGTTCAGGCAGGGAAGTGGGAAAAGGGAGGAATGTGGTGCTGCATGCTCCCAGCAAGGATCAGTGCTGTAGCCTCAGCTCAGCTGACTCTTCCACCTAAAATTCCTGTGATTTCATAACTCGGTGCCCAGGAATGATTTCAGATCCAGCAGGGGAGGTTTTTGGGGGGCTGGAGAGCTTCACCTTCAGCCTGAGTGGACAAAGCCCATCCCTTTCCTGCTGTGATTTTAGGGAATGAAGGAAAGGCAGGAGAGGGTGTGGAGTGGTGGTTGTGCAGCACCCAGAGACCTTGCTGGGATGATCTGCTGCTTCCATCCCTGTTCCCCATCCTTCCCTTGCCTCCTTCCCTGCTCCCATCCTGTCCCTGCCTCCATCCCTGCTCCCACCGTGTCCCTCCAGCTTCCTGGAGCTGCCTGGGATGGGGACACAGCCCTGGGCTGGGGTCTCTTCCCAGGGAGGAGGATTCTCCAGATCCTGACCCCTTGTACCATCCAGCTGTGGGTTAGGAACAGGGGATTTTTGGCTCCCGCCCCACAGGAATTTTATATTCACCAGTAACGTCAAAGCACAGAAGAAATTCCGGTGTTTTCAGCACTGCTTTATTTACAAAAACTTTAAAGTTCCTTCCTAAATTATTAATCACCAGCCTAGGTATAATAAGCAGAGAGGTTTTACACAACTCCTGGACGTGGAAAATCGGCCATTTGTGTGTCACAGATGATGAAGAGCTCTGAACCAGCCCAAAAGGTACAACACTGAACTCTCCTGGTGTTGTCCCCAAACTCTGCCTGTTGCTGCAGGAGCAGAGCCTGCAGTTCTGGGTGCTGACCAGAACCTCTGCAGGAGAAAGTTTGTCACTAAAACGCTTTGTTAAAACACTTACCGGTGGTGGTAGGGTTTTTTACGCAGCTCCAAAGTTCTAATGCATCAGATAAAAAAATGAGATGTAATTCATCCTAAGCATCTTTTCCTGTCTTTCCCTGGATCCCTTTTTTTTTTTCTCTTTTCTGCTTTTTAGTGAAATACTTGATTGCTGCTGCGTCTGTTGGCTGCTCAGGGTTCAGGCAGGGTTAGATTGGCCTGAGATGACTTTTCTTTGCTTTCCTTTGGGATTCAAGCTGTCTTGCACCGAGTCCTCCTTCACTGGCTGAAATTTGTAAAGGGGAGGATGGGGATGCTGAAGAGATGTGGCTTTGCAGGTAGAGCAGAACAAGGAGAGGATGTTTCTTATTTGAATTAAGAATCAAAATTCAGGATGTTTCTTATTTGAATCAGGAATCAAAAAATCGGGGAATTCGGATTTCCCAGACTTTACAGATTAAAATAGAGCTTTTGGGGGCAGGAGGAAGGAGGACTACTACCACCTCTTGCCTACAATTAATTAACTTTTTGCTGTTTTTGCAATCACAGGCCCCATCTACCCCCTTAACTTGGAAGCTGCTGTTGTAGTTCAGCTAAACTCGAGGCTGTTATCTGAAAGATGGCAAGTGTCTTGCTGTGGGTGATCATTTTCAGGAACAGGCAGACAACATTTTAATTTCCCTTGCCTAATGTGTCATCAGATGCTGGCTGTGGAGTTCCATATTAGTGCATGTTTGCACAGGGGATTGGCGTGTGGGAGCTGGCCAGTTTTGGGTGTAGCCACACTCCGTGGCACAGCTCCTGCTCCAGGAGAGGGCTCAGGCTGGCTCTGTGCAGCTTTTGGGGTTTGCAGGTAATGGGGAGGGAATAACCAGAGCTTTGGGACCGGGCTTTTCCTGCCTGGGCCACTGAGGTGGAGTTATCCAGGGGAGGAGGTGACAGGAGGAGCGTTCGGGGCAGTTCTGTGCTGCCAGGCAGGGAATCTTGGCTGTGATGGTCTGGAAAACTCTGGGAGCGTGGTTCGGTTCTGTGTGCTGGAGCAGCTCTGGGATGGGGCCGTTGCTGAGCTCAGGATCCCAGAAATGCCACAGAAAAATGTCCTCCAGGGATGGGCAC
>VYZR01080354.1:10462-22579 GCA_013400675.1 Oxylabes madagascariensis
CGGCTCCCGGGAAGGGCCGGCTCCCGGGAAGGGCCGGCTCCCGGGAAGGGCCGGCGCTCGGCGCGCCAGCGCAGCCCCCGCCGGGCCGAGCCGGGCGGTGGCGCAGCCGAGGCCGCCCCGGGGAGGCCGGGAAGGGCGGCGGGGCGGGGCTGGACGGGGCAGGGCTGAGCTGAGCCGAGCCGAGCCGAGCCGCGATGGAGGGTGCCGAGGCGGCCAGCCTGCTGGGGGAGCGCAGCCCGGAGCCGCCGGCCCGGTTCAAGGCGTACCGGCGGCGGTGGTTCCTGCTGGCCGTCGTGTGCCTGCTGAACTGCTCCAACGCCATGGTGAGTGAGGGCGGCAGCCGCGCCCCGCGGCGTGGGGCCGGGGCGCTCCGCCGGCGTGTGGGGAGGGGGCGGCCGCCGGCAGCCCCGGGTGCCCGAGCAGCAGGCAGGGCACACGCAGCCCTCCCCTGCCGCCTCGCTGTGCAGCACATCGGGAGAGCGGCTCTGGCGGCTGCTGCTGCTGCTGCTGTGGAGGGAAGATGGGGCTGACATGGCTCGCCGGAGTCAAAACCACCTCCTGTTTCTTCCTAGAAGCAGCTAGGCAACCCTCTGACAGTGTCCTGTCTCAGATCCACCCCCTCATCCTTGGAGCACCGGTGCTCGGTTGTAAGTGCACAGTTCAGAGAAGCGTCACCCTGGCCGTGCCTTATGGACGGAATAAGCGGCTTCTACTTTTGAACTTAGTCGTTCTGGTTAGGACCTCGGCTTTCACGCTTTCCTTTCTGACCGGTGGGAGCCGGGGCACCGAGGGGCGGTGACGGGGGAAGGGCAGGATGGGGCGGGAGGGTGTGNGCTGTCCTTTTCCCTTTCTGTGGCCCTGTTTGACACTGGATTTCTGATGTCTGCACCTAAATGGCAGAGGTCTCACAGAAAATATCTCCCTCACCATCCATCTCAAATTTGCTCTGGGACCTTATTTCAGGTAGAAAACAGCACACCACGTTATCTTGACATAAAAAATACAGACAGGGGCTAAATAAGGCAGATAGATTCTGATCTGTCCTACAAATATGTCCAATTTGAGCTTTTAACGTATTTTGCTAACAAAATAAATCAGTAAAGGAATTTCACATGGAATCTTGGTTGCTGGAAGCATCGTTTAGACATCTTTAATAATAGAGATTTTAAGCAGAAAAAGGAGTGAGCATGGTGATGATCATGTACACAGAGTCTTAATGAAGTTGATTTTTACACAAGGCTTATCTGCCAGAAGAGCCAGGGAGAGGAGGGAATGATGTTTCTCCTGGTGAGCACTGGCCACCATGCCTTTCTGCTGTCCCACACACCTGGGCCTCTTTCTAGTATGTTGGTGTGTAAGTTTCTCTGCACGTGGCAGCACTGCAGGGTCAGGAGGGCAGCTCACTCGTGCACGTCACCCAGATTACTGCATGTCTTTTCAGAGCAGGGCAGAAGCTGTTGTGCATCAGCCTACAACATACAAACTGTGCACATTTGTCAGCAGCTCAAACACCAGGCAAACCAGGTCAGGCATTTGTAGACAGCGGAACATGTCAATCAATAATATTACCTTAATATTTCCACTTGCTATTACTAAATGTCAACTGCTATTACTAAATGTCATCCCCTAATTCCAGCTGAGAGAGACTAGAAGGCACAATCAGTCAGTAAAGTTTGCTTATTAGCCCAAATAACCCATGCTTCTCTCTACCCTGAAACAACAGGCTTGACATGGGCTAGAAATGGTTTTTTCTTCCTCATTTTCCTCTTCCCAACTCCTCTCCCAGAAAATTTCAGCTAAAATTGTTCATGAGAGAATACTGGCATGCAGGATAACCTTCCTTACCCACTCTTCCAAATGCTCAAAGCATTTGGCATAAAGTCCTTCTAACAGCAAGTCACCTCAGCCTCTTACTGAGAGGGTGATATGCTCTTAGCAGGTTGTGGTGAGGAATGCCACAAGGATTTCAAAGGCCTGGGCAAGAGGTGACATAGTGGATGTCAGTATTTTGGGGCCATTTCTGGAATCTATCAGCCTCAGTACTGCTGAGGCCAGGCCGTTGGTGTGTGGTGGGTGTGTGAAGGTGATCACAGAGCTGACATAAAGACAGCCAGGCACTACCAGTGTTCATCCGACCTGAAGTCTTGTTTTGAACCAGTGGAGCCTTTTCCTTTGCATTCCTTTGCAATTTTTTTCCCTTAGTGAGTTTTTGGGTAGGTGATAACATCTACTAGGGTGTCTCTACATTCAGCAAAGAAAATGCCACTGCCTGCAGCAAAACCAGTCATAAAAATCCATAACCGAACTATATACCCTGTGGTTGATAGACCTCTGTGGGTATATTCTCCTTATTCTCCTTCAGCTCTTTTTCCACTCCAGTAAGCGATCACCCCTCGGACAGGGCCGCTCCGCAAGGCTTCTCCCTGCCCATGCCACCACCAGCCCCCCAAGCCGCGGCAGCTGCCGCTCCGGTGCTGCCCGGGGGCGAGAGCTAACGGTGACTCCCATGGGAACGCGGAGCCGTCAGCGGGCATTAGTGGTGCTGGCGAGGCTGGTGTTGTTTATTTAAGAGCACACGAGCAAGAGAGGCGTCTCCCGGCCAGGGCGCCCCCCTCTCCGCGCACCGCCGCAGCCCCGATGCGGAGCGCCGGGCTATCCCCCGCTGAGGAGCGCGGCAGGGCAGACGCGGCTCCCGGGAAGGGCCGGCTCCCGGGAAGGGCCGGCTCCCGGGAAGGGCCGGCTCCCGGGAAGGGCCGGCGCTCGGCGCGCCAGCGCAGCCCCCGCCGGGCCGAGCCGGGCGGTGGCGCAGCCGAGGCCGCCCCGGGGAGGCCGGGAAGGGCGGCGGGGCGGGGCTGGACGGGGCAGGGCTGAGCTGAGCCGAGCCGAGCCGAGCCGCGATGGAGGGTGCCGAGGCGGCCAGCCTGCTGGGGGAGCGCAGCCCGGAGCCGCCGGCCCGGTTCAAGGCGTACCGGCGGCGGTGGTTCCTGCTGGCCGTCGTGTGCCTGCTGAACTGCTCCAACGCCATGGTGAGTGAGGGCGGCAGCCGCGCCCCGCGGCGTGGGGCCGGGGCGCTCCGCCGGCGTGTGGGGAGGGGGCGGCCGCCGGCAGCCCCGGGTGCCCGAGCAGCAGGCAGGGCACACGCAGCCCTCCCCTGCCGCCTCGCTGTGCAGCACATCGGGAGAGCGGCTCTGGCGGCTGCTGCTGCTGCTGCTGTGGAGGGAAGATGGGGCTGACATGGCTCGCCGGAGTCAAAACCACCTCCTGTTTCTTCCTAGAAGCAGCTAGGCAACCCTCTGACAGTGTCCTGTCTCAGATCCACCCCCTCATCCTTGGAGCACCGGTGCTCGGTTGTAAGTGCACAGTTCAGAGAAGCGTCACCCTGGCCGTGCCTTATGGACGGAATAAGCGGCTTCTACTTTTGAACTTAGTCGTTCTGGTTAGGACCTCGGCTTTCACGCTTTCCTTTCTGACCGGTGGGAGCCGGGGCACCGAGGGGCGGTGACGGGGGAAGGGCAGGATGGGGCGGGAGGGTGTGTGCGATCTCCGAGAGCACAGCAGGAAGTACCGCAGCGTCAAGTCAGACTGGGATGAGGCAAAATGTGTCCTGGAGCACAGCAAAAATTGCTGCCGCGTCCACTTCGTAAGGCATGGGGAGACAGAGGGAGTATTCATTGTCTATGAAGGTCACATGTTTCTAGCCTAAGAATAGCAGAGCAGTGTTGAAACGCCGTGGGAGAGGAACAGGAGTTACCTCTGCCGCATTGCTGGCCTGTGACAGCAGATTTATCTGGTCAGGAAAGCTTCCTTCCAGGATCTGTTGCATATACAGAACAATATAGGAGTAATTCTGCACTAAACAGATGGTAGTATGAACTTCTTTTTGCCTATTCTTACTGCCTTGTTCTGAGAGACTTGTAAAAATTGGATACCAGATCATAGCCCACCTGTTGAACAGATTTAAATTAAATTCAGTAGTTACGGAGATAAATCCATAAAGTTTCCTTTTATCAAGGCTTAGTATATGAAAAAGAAGCCCAGATCTTTGCTCATCAAGTCATTGAGGACGCTGTTGATAATTATCAGACTGATATAGAATTATTCATGTTCTTGATGATTACCATGTTGGGAATGCGGGCTGTCTGGCAGACAGAATCAGTCACTGCAACCTGCAAACATTTAAATACTTTGAAGGAAGATTAGATATTCCATGATGCAAGAGTGATAGAGTAGAGAAATGGAAAAACAGACTGAGAATTTGGCTGTATATGGGGGAAAAAAAATGAATGCACCTTCTCAATGGAAAATTAGTATATCCTTTAAGAGTGTGAAAAAGTGTACTACAGAAAAGCCCCACTGCTTGCTTGCAGTTAATTTGGCACAGCAGAAGAACATTATGTGGCAAGAAATAAACCCACCCTGGGTGGGTGAAGCATGGGTGAAGGAAACTGCACCAAGCCTTTTCCAGGATGTCTTGTCAGATTTTGACTTTGCTGAAACCTTAAAAGTGAAAATGGAGGGTCTCTTAAGCAGATCTTTTCAGTATATCTGCAAGTATGACTGTGTCCTCAGTATATTGCTGAAAACTTTGTAGCCCTGAAGATATCTTCTTTGTATCTTGACAACTTCCCACTGCCCACAGTATTATTTTTCCCTGGTATGAAATTAGGCCAGAACTTTACGACTTCAAACCTTAGTGCCTAATAAATATCCTAGAGTAGAATTGCTGTTTCTAAGCCAATGCAAAGATCTGGAATGGCAACTATGCTGACATATAAAGTTGTAAGCAAACATTTCCTGATGTTAAAGTTTCTCCTGAACGTTCCTGATAAAAATCACATTAAAATGGATGGAGTGGTTGAAAGTCCTTGAAATCAAAGTGGTTGGTTGCTATTTGAAAGTTGCAAATGAAAAGATTAATCTACCAGTTCTGTGGTGTGAAAAATTGCCCTGCAAGTTAAGATGTGTCCTCAATACCTGTGCAGATGTTGCGTGCAGCACTTTTTTCTATGTACACCTGTGTCAGCCTACCTGCAAATGCATATACTAAGGACACATGACTTTTGAATTGTCTGACTTGGACCTCATTTTGCTGGACCAAGCTTCCAGAATGATGCCTTGTATTCCTCACTCTTGTCCATATACATGCAGTTTTCTATTAGTGGCCTTTGGTGCCACTAACAGTGGCAATCAGAAGACAGTAATAAATGGGGGAGACTTTCAGTGTCAAGAAGACAATGTAGAAGCAAGTTAAGTGCAGGACAGCACATTTGGTCATGCAGCAAGGGCAGGCCGAGAAAGGAGTATTTCTTAGTCTCTTTTGGAGTGTGATTGAGCAAAGCCAGACCAGATCATATGGTGATGAAAGGGGCACTGTTCCCTATATCTTCCTGCGCCACTTCATCACATGA
Organism: Oxylabes madagascariensis; assembly: GCA_013400675.1. NCBI lineage: Eukaryota > Metazoa > Chordata > Aves > Passeriformes > Timaliidae > Oxylabes > Oxylabes madagascariensis. The sequence continues at coordinate 15,871 of VYZR01080354.1, forward strand.
AATCCTTTCATTAGCTGGAGCAGGTTGGGGTTAATATGATATAGAGGCTCTTACACCGATAATTAATAGCCCCTTACTTGTGCTTCTATTACTGACCTGAGTTTAAAAGCCTCTGTCTCTCCCTGCTGTACAAAGTGGGTACTACCTTAGCAGGAATTTTTTCACATTTCCTAAGTAGGGCTTTTCTGGGAATTCCTAGCTGACAATATAGTGTAAGAAATTCCTGCCTTATCTTAAGAAGACTGTAAGCAGACATCAGCATAATATACTTGCTGCCTGAAGTTGTGGGCAAAGAGGATGTTCTGACCACAGCTAAGCTTAGATGGTTTATCCCCAGCTGTCTCTTGCAGCACTGTTGATAGGGGGGTGACATAACTCTGCCTGTGGTTTCTCCCCAGATTTGTTTTGCCAAATTTATGCTGTGGTTTTGAGTGTGATTTTTTCATCTGAGGGCTTAATGTTTAAGAGTATTCATGATGTGCTTGCAGCTGCTGTAGCACATAGCTCCTTCCTTTTTTCCTTCTTCCGATGAAACTGAACAGGTGGGAACTTTGTGTTTCACAGGAGGGACTTTCTCTTGCTTTTGCACTGGGGGCACAGAAAAAGAAGAATGAAACTGAGAGTGTTTACTACCCAGTTCTGTGTTCAGCAGCATGAGCAAGCTGGGGAGGAGCAGGGGAGCAGAGGGTTGGAGCTAGCTCACACTTGGCCAAGTGGCTCCTGACTCACCAACTGGAGGACTTACACCACCACTTAGTGTACTCGGGAGAGGAAGGAGAGCTGCACAAGTGGAGCCTGGCATGCTCCAGGGCAGGGTGCACACGCTCCTCACCCACACCTGTCTGCTCCAGCAGTGCCCCTGCAGATACGCATGCGCACACAGCTGCTGCTCTTTTTTCCTGTTACTTCTCCTGAAACCTGTAGAGACTAAGAGACATCTTGGCAAGGATCTGGCTTTTTCTGAAGATCACGCCTCTGTCCTAATGTCCTAGACTCCTGTGTCATCATGGGTGCCTTCAGCTGAGCACAGAGGCTGTTTGCTTCCAAACTTTATGGCCCTTTTAACCTTGAAGATGAGGACTCTGGTGTAAGAGCTTCATCATCCAGTTTCAGGGGAGAAAGAGGCAGCATCCATGTCACAGAAAGACATCTTGCATCACCTTGTAAGCAGTGTTCAGGTGCATGAAAGAAAGCATGCTGGAGTTGGCAGAATTGCTGTAGGCAAAGCCCGTGTGAAGACTGGCAAGCTGTGCTGGTGCCTGTTACGATGCTGTAGTTCCCATTTCATGCAAGACAAGTCCCTTGGCTCCTCCTTTTAAAACTGTGCATGAAAGGTACTGCAGAGGCATTTCTACAGTCTGGTCAGCTATACAGTATGCCAGACAATGAAAAGCATTCCATATAGCAACCTTTGGTAGCTGATACCAACACAGATATGGCAAAGTGGCTTGATTCCCACCCTGCCTGATTGCATATGTTTGCCTTCTGCAGATATTTTGCTTTCCAATTCTAGAATCTTGATTTGTTTGTGAGAAAAGTAGGCATCAATTACCAGCTTGCCTTTTGTGAAGAACATGTTTGGCACTGCTTCTGGCAGGGCTGTACCTGGTTATATGTGTGTTGCATTAATATATCATTGCTGCACTTTGAGCTCCAAAAATCTCACATCTGTGATGTATGCTGCCTTCTATAGCTCACACCTGTTGCTTACCATAGTGTAGAGCCTGTATGGAGTCCTGTCTTCAGCCACCACCTTGCTACCATTGCAGGCAGAGAACCGGTGTCTCACAGCCCACCAATAACCTCCTGCAGAAATGGGAGGAAGGTCAAACACTGGTCTCCCTTGGAATGGGTGGGGGCGAAACCGGATCCTCCAGGTGAAATAGGTCCTGGAGAGTCTGTGTGAGAGTGGAAACAGTGAAGGCAATAGGGTAGAAGAACTGAACCAGGAGAAGATGGAGTTATAAGGGGAATGAGCGCAGGAGGAAAACAAAAGGAATTGGGCTTATTCTGGGAGGAAGAGAGCAAGGGATGCATGTCTGAGAATCAGCTAAGGGTTTACAAGGATATCAGAAAGGGCAACAGAAAAACTTATAAATGGAATCAGGATGAGAACAGCTGTAACCTGTTTCGATTACAGGAATGCCCATGCCGGCCTGCAGTTGTCACAGGATCATAATCATAGAATCACAGAATGGTGTGGGTTAGAAGGGACATTAAAGATCACCTAGTTCCACCCCTCTGCCATGAGCAGAGACACTTTCCACTAGATGAAATTGCTCATCCAGTCTGATCTTGAACAACTCCAGACATGGAGAGTCCACAGCCTCTCTGTGCAACCTGTTCCAGTGCCTCACTGTAACCTTACAGTAAATTTCCTAATATCTAATTTAATTCTAGCCTCCCTTATTTTAAGACCATTCCCCATGGTTCTACCACTGTATGCCTTGTGAAAGAGGGATTTCAGCCACCTTTAATGGAGATGAAGTCTCAGTTAATGGAGAAGGGACCAAGCAGTCTCTGGAAGGTGCAGGAGAATTAAAATGTCAGCTAGAAGAAGATAAAGCAGAGGGCGAGAGAGCTGAAAGTGGAGCCAGTACCATTCCCAACATTGGAATTAGTCAGACAGTTTGAGTGTCAGTGCCCTGGCCCTGATGCAAGCTTCATTGTTAAAGTAGATGTGGAGAGGCCCCTCCTATAACTGAGGATATGAGTAGACTCTGGGTGGAAAACATTTCTGTCCTTTTCTTCTAGTGTTGGGGCATGGCTCCCCTGTCAGCCAGCTGTGTGCAGTGGGAGTTACAACAAGCCAGAACAGGCTTATGGATCATCAGGGGTCCTTCTGTCCTCTTCCTCAGCTGCCAAGCGCGAGTTTTTATAGTGAAGAGTATGGCTGAGGTGTGGCTTCCAGAGCAGACTGGCATGCTATCTTTAAACCTAGAAATCACAGTGAGATGAACATATTTCTAAGGCTTGAGCTCAGAAGAGGAGTGTAGAAACTAAAATTCCTGCCTTTGGAGAAGAAACAGTGTCTATTATTACGCTGGCTGTTCCAACATCCTGCTAGAGGCATATCTGAAAGGAGGGAAAAGTCCATATCAAATGCTGAAGGAGCAAATACCATGATCTAAAACATCAGTGAAATAATGAATTACATTGGATTATNCTATTTCTCCTTCCTTTATCTGTCCCAGAAGCAACAAGCTTCTGGGGTCTAACATCCTATAACCCCACACATTCTCTCTCCCCTTGCATCTATCACTGTAATCTACAGCAGTAACCTTTGAAACAGGCCATTCAAATAAGACTTGGACTTGATGATCCTTGTGGGGCCCTTCCAACTCAGAATATTCTGTCTTTCTGTGATTCTGTGGTTTTGGTGTACCAAAGATGAGTGAGGACAATGGCCCTTGAGGAGTGGCGGAGGGCAGAACCTCTCTTTGTCCCTATTCTGCATCTTTAGAGCTTACAAAACTTTGACCTCACCAAGAGAGAGCTGCATCTTCTTTACCTCTTCTACCTGAGGGGGCATACCTCAGGGCAGCCCTTGTGTAAGTACCAGCCTTGGCAATGGAAAGTTGCAGCAAAACATGTTAGATAAGGGCTCTAGCTTCCAGCAGAAGAGCTTATTAACTACTGTGGGTGAAGTTACCAAAACTGGGAAAACCGAAAGCAGAAGGTGGCATACTGACTGTATATTTCCCTGCGTAGGAAAAACTCCCCAATGCTGCCTCTTTGTTGCAGGGGCATTTGGTGGCCTCTTGGACTACAGTTGCATCCTGAGCTCCCTTGCCCAGTTCTGAATTTCTCTGTTAGAGCAACACATGGTAAACAATGAAACACACTTTTTCTCTCCATACTCACTTCCTATTTTGAGGGACAAGTTCAGTTTTGGACAAGCTGCAACTTTCCACTCTCCATGCTCTCACACAGATATGCTAAGAGTGGAGCTCTTGCTCAGGATAGGAATATGGGGCAGCCCCTATGCTTGGTTTTCTGCAAGAAATGGTTTTACTAGATCTAATTGAATTGTGCCAGTGCTTGATCCCAGATCACCTATATGCATACAGTCACTGCACAGAAAATGCTGTGCTCTGGCTTGTGGCATCACTTTCCTAATGATTGGTTGAGCATGTTGTGTAGGGGAGCAGAAGGGGTGAAAATGTACCTGAAGCTGGCTTACAAAATGTGTCATCTTTTTAATTACACTGTTTCCTGGTAGATTGTTTCATCACCACCACCCCCACGTGGAAGGTGTTGAGGAACCCAGAAGTGCTATTGCTGGAAATACACAGCTGGGATTTGTTTAGCAGCAGTTTAGCATCCCATAAGTAAACTAATGCTCATGCCTTAGTAATGCTTGTAACATCTAAACAGTTACATTAGCATTAAACATTTAAACTCCCATCCCAGTCTGATGGAAGTCTGGAAAGTGACCTGGATTAGCCTTTTTGTTGTCTAAGAGTACAGTTTCCTTCAGCACCTAGCATCTTCATTCATCTGGCTGTGGAAGCTGGGTAAACACCAAATCCATCCCCTACCAGACCTTTGAATGATGTCATATAGGTGTGTCTGAGCCCAGCATGCTAATATGAGCTTTGAACTGAATACAGGAGATACAGCATGGCAGCTACTTTCGGAGAACAGGAAAGGGCTGATGCTAGGAGTCCTTGCAAGGTTGCTGAGAATATATTCGGAACTTCTCTGTTACTGCCATTTACTCATTGCATCTCTGCTAGGCAAAAAGCCTAAGTAAAGAAAGATTTGCATGTGGCTATTGTCACACAGTGACTCAAGGGAGAAGAAAAGTCCAACTCCCCTTCTGCTCCTGTCTAACGTGGTAGATTTTATGGTCCCTATCATGTAAGGAAAAAACCACCCAGGAACACTGGAAATAACAAGAAGGAGTTTGTAGAAGCGCTCTTTCCTCTGAGGTTACCCAAGCCTTTTTCAGTTATATGTAAACATCACATCTGGTGCTGGCTGCAGGCAGCAGGCTGTGAAGAGGAAGCTTGTGATGACAGAGGGAAGTACCTGGAAAGTGACTGTGGCTGGAGTTCTTCTGTAGAAAGCCATAACTGAAGTTTTTGTTCTTGTTTGCATTTCTGCAAACTTTATAACCTTGAGTATTCAGCAGCAGCAAGATCGTCTTCTGACAGTGAGGTGCCTGTAATTGACATTATTGAATGGTCAGGCCATTTGACAGGTTAGACGAGTCTTTTTGAAAAGCACCAGGATGCATCTTGGCAAAGAATCTACAGAAACATCGTCTAACTTGTCGTACCTCATTTTCATTCTGGTGCTGGTGATCTCAGAACCTGATTTTAGGATCAGGCAGTTCTTGTCATTCCCATAAGAAACCAGAAGGAGATAAGAACTGTGATATCAATGTCTAAAACAAAGTCTAGGGAGCTGTGTTCAGACTTGGCACTGGAAGCAAAATTTGGATAGTTGTTGAAGCCCCTCTTCTGTGTGTTCCTCCCTGTTATGTTTTCTAATACATTTAATAATGTGATCTCTAGGCCATTTTCTAACGGTTGAGTGTGTCTAGGAAGGTAGGGAATAATGTATCTCTTGGCTGACACATACTAAAGTAGTTCTTACAACACCCCATGCAGGTGTTACAAATGGAACTGAAAATACCAGTCCAAGTTTAAGGGGATCTTAGCTGAAGAGAGGAGGTGGCAGATTCTGTTTTGTTTATGCTAACATAGAATGGGTCCATGTGGTTTCCATCAGGTAAGTAAGTGCATCAGGGTCAACCTGTTCAACATGGGGACATAAAAACGTACGGACTTGTGACTTCGCCAGCCTCCAGCATCAGGACTAGGGGACTGGGGATGAGGCAGTGAAATGTATGGGGTGCTCTGGGTCAAGTAACTGCCGACACTGAGGGTTTGAACTTTTATTACCACCCTTAACATCACAATTTCAAAGAGAGACTAAGACAGCGAGCCTCCTCACAACTCAGTTTGAACAGATGCTGAATTACTGTTCTGTTGGAGGTGTTCATGCTGACCCATTTTTGGTCTTTGTTTTGCAGCTGTGGCTGACATTTGCTCCTGTGGCTGATAAGACAGCTGCTTATTTCCACATTTCCTTGGAGATGGTCAACTGGCTCTCAATGGTGTACCTCCTCATCTCGATCCCATTTGGTCTGGTGGCAACATGGGTCCTTGACAGTGTGGGGCTCCGATGTGCTGTGAGTTGAAGTGTTCTGTTTCCCTGAGGAAGTTTCACCTAGAGGAAGCAGTAAATGCACTAAGCAGTTACATACATGCTTTGAACAGGAGTCTTGCCAAATGCTGCAGAGAATTAGCTCATTGAAAACTGCGCTACTTCAATAGCATCACCTCCGTGGCAATGGTGGAGAGAGCAGTGGGAAAAGTCAGACTAAAGTTGCATACCTGCTTGCCTTTTCCGGCTTTAGTTTTCACTGTCTTAGCCAGCTGACAGGGATGGATACTGTGAACTGACTCTGCGAAGAGCTTTCTGTAATTGGGTCAGATTTGCTGTGGAAGTCTTAGCATCAAAATTTTGTTGGCAGGACCAGTTTAAGGAATAGCAGGACAGAGTGCAAGCGAGAGACCCCTATCAGGTCAGAGCTTGGTCTCTGCTAAGCCAGCTTGCGATCTCTACACAATCTCACAATTTTTCTGTGGAATGCAGCACTGAAACACTAACATGTTAATAGAATAGAAGAACAATT
>VYZR01080376.1:1432-14244 GCA_013400675.1 Oxylabes madagascariensis
CAGTTACAAAAACATTTCTCTTGTTTACAGAAAATCACCTGGGAAAGGAATTTCCAGAAACCAAAACATCTCAGGCTTGAAAATCAGGGCTACAAGTCCCCACACCCCAGGGACCCCCAGTCCTGCTCCCCACACCCTGACCCACAAACCTCTGGATGCAATCCTTCCTTATCCATCTCTTTCCAGCTGAGGGAGAAGGGTGTATATGGCATAGGGGATTTTAAAATGAGTTTTACAGAAGTCCTGAGGAGTTCCATGGCAGTAGGAGCTGCCTTAGGAAGCCAGGATGGTGCAAGTCCACATGCTCGGTGAACTTCTAAAGGCCAGGAAGCTCATCCATGTACCAACAGCAGAACTTGTTGAAATTCAGCTCCATTCCATTAACACCCCCTGGACTATAGCAGTGCTGCTTTTTCCATATCCCGGACATTCCCATGCCATTTCCATACCAGTGTGCCCAGTCCAACACCAGACTGAGCCAGGCTTTCTTCCAACACCCACCCACTTCAGCCATTCTGCACAGGGTTTACCTAGAAACAAACACAAGTTGGGATCCTGCAAACTCTGATTTAAATCTCTTTATTTTTTACAAAAAATACATTTTAACAAGTAAATAGAAACCATTTCCATAAGTCCACCGTTGTCCAAAGTGTAAATGTACATTGTAAATTTGCCATTTTTAATATAGACATGTGCTCTATTTTGCCAGTTGTCTACAAGAAATTCACCTACAGTCTGATGAAATGTAATAAATAATGATTAAGAAATGGAAAAGCTACACACCAAGAAGTGGGAAATATAAACTTTGCAAAAGTCATACATAGTTATATTACAACCACCTCTTCCCAAATCAAACATTCATTTTCTCCTTTATAAAGTACAACAGTAGTGCATTCCCATTATTGGCATAGAAGGAGATCTTCCACGGAAATACTGTCCGTGGAAAGAATTCCACTGAACTACAACTAAAAGGGACACCAAGGGATTAACTCAGGACAGTAGCAGTGCAAAAGCCAACAATATTGGCTTTATTAAAAAAAAAAGAAAAAGAAAAAAATATACTTCCTATGAATTAACATATAGAACACTAATTGTATGATTTTTTTTAAATGTATTTTTTATATTTAAAAGCAAGACCCATTTTTCTGGATAGCTCTTTGGGTGACCAATCCCACCACAGAGGAAAAGATGGATCTGCTGTCTTTGCCACCCAGTTTGTCATTCCCAATGACTTGGAAAGAAATCCCTGCAGCTGGCTGGGAATTTCTCTTGGTACCATTATTTCCAGGTTTTCCCATGACCACGGAAAACTGGGAAGATTTAGAGCACACAACTCTAAAAGGGGGGATGTGAAAAAGAGGAATTCCCTTTTCTTGCCTGTAATAAAAACTGTCTAAAGCTGTTGAAGCTGAACATTTTCAGCTCTAGCTCACCCTGTAGTTTACACCACAGGTAAAGAAACATCCCTCCTTTTCCAAGTGCTTCCATCCAACTGGTCCATCCCCAGTTCTCAGGATAAAACCCTTAAAGAAACCTCCTTTTGGTAGTACCACACAAATAGTCCCCAAATATGGCCCAAATTCTCACCTACTACTTATATTTCTATCCCACGAATGCAACACAGAACACTGCTGGGAGCAATGGAACAACACTGTGGGATGCAACAACTCTGGGAAGAAAATCAAGGAAGTTCTGGGTTTTTTTTTTTTGCATTTCTAAGATATTCCACTACTTTAGAAGAGGAAATACTCACAGGTATTAATGCTTATATAAGATCCAAAGTCAACCAAAAGGTGTCTGTAGAAAAGTATTAAGATCCCTAATAGTAAAAATATCTGCAAATTTAATTACAAATACATTTCCAAAGCAAAATCCTTAATTAAGTACATCAGGGTGGGTCAGTATTGACAGTGTTCCTTGAGGAGGAAGTGAAGAGCTAAATGTGGAATATTTACACTGCGAGATCCACCTATGTCAAATATATAAAGTGAAGCAGCCGTATTTACAGTCTGGAACCTACAGGTTATAATGGAAGAGCAGTAAGACTCTGCTAAAACATTGAGATTTTAAGTGCTGCTGATTTCATGCATTTGTTCCACCACTTGCCCTAAGATTTCATCCACCACATCAATGTCATAATTCACTTGCTGCAGGTCCAAGTCAGGCATGATGGTGGCCAGGAGCTGTCCCACGTTCACTCGGAGAGAGCGGAGCTTCAGGCTGGGGAGAGAAATGGGACAGGATTAGGTGGAGATGGAATTCTGTCTTCAGAGTTCACCTAACAAAGCTGGACTGAAAATCCAGACTGGAGATGCTCCATGACTCCCATAAACCAACAACAACAACAACAACAACAAAATGGATGCAGGTGAAGCTGCATCGAGATTATTTCTAAATCTACCAGTTTTTCCAAGCTTCTCTTCAGTTTTCAGCTTGAAGGGGAATACTCCCTCAGTTTAAAACCAGTACTAAAGTGAATTCCCATCTGAAGTATTTCAGAATAAGCATTGGTACAATCCTTTATCCCACACCACCTGTATTTCTCAAAGCAGTATTAAGCCTTGGTATTTTTATCCACTTAGAAACCCAAACTACCACAACCCACGGGAACAAAAGGAGAGAAAAGAGGAGAAGGCAAGAAAGAGGAGTTTGTCCAAAGTCTTTAAACTATAACTAGGAAATAAAAGTTATAGCCCAGGGAAAAGGCTGTGCCTCCCTTTTTTTGGTTTCTTTCCTGGATGTCCTTGCTGTGTCCTCTTCCTGATCAAATTGTTTTGCCATGAGCCATCCCTTCTGTAGCCCATTTCCTTCTACTCTCAGATCCTTTATCATCTCCATGACCAGTTCTCCCAGTGCTGCCATATCTCCATCAACTTGTGGGGGAAGTTACTTCCAAGTCCTGCATTTATTTGCTAATTCTTTTAGTAAAGACAAGTCAGAGCTATAAGGAAAAATAAAATTAAATGCTGACAGAATTTTTAATGTGGGTCAATTTTTTTAAGACTGAAAGGAGTCTCTGGAAATTAACCAGCTCATTCTCCACACACCTGCCAGCGTGTCCAGAGGTGGATCCAGCACTCCCTGGTTGGGCTCCCAACACCCAGCACCAGGGAGGAGTCACTGCCCCACTGCAGCCCAGTTGGTTTGCAGCACCAGCAGGGAGCACTGCGGGCTCACATTGCACTGCCACTGCCCCAGCACCACGGGCACCTTCCTCCAGCTGCCTTCCCAGGAGCTGGCTCCAGCCTGTGCTCCTGCATGGAATGCACAGGTGCCCTCGTGGAATTTTCAGGGGCGTTTTTCCAGCCCATTTTGGTCCAATTTGTCAAAGTCACTCAGCAGCAGCTCTGCCCTCCTCAGTTCCCTCCAATTTGATGGCATCAGGAATTTATTGAGTTCATTTGGCTTGGTCACTTAGGCCATGAATCCCAGAATCCCCAGGGTCCGAAGAGACCTTTGGGGTTATCCAGTCCAACAATCACCCCAAAATGCCACCCCCAAGGGCCACATCCAGGCTCCTCCTGAGCACTCCCACAGACAGGGACTGCAAACCTCCCTGGGCAGCTCATCCCAAGGCCTGAGCACTCTGCCAGGGAAATTTCCTTTCCCAATCTCCAAGATGAGCCTGTCCTGGTGCAATTTGAGGCCATTTCCTCTCCTCCTTTCCCTGCCCCTCCTGTCAGGGAGTTGTGCAGAGCAGTGAGGTCCCCCCTGAGCCTCCTCTTCTCCAGGCTGAGCTCCCCTAGTTCAGCTGCTCCCTCCCAGGATGGGTTTTTTCCAGCCCCTTCTCAGCTCTGTTCCCTTCCCTGGCCACGCTCCAGCCCCTCAATGTCCTTTTAACGTGGCACAGAACTGGACACAGGACTTGAGGTGCAAAAGCCTTTTCCATTGTTGGCTTTGCTGCTGATCTCCAAGTCCTTTGCTGCTGATGCCCTCAGTCAGCCCATGCTGGTTGTCCTTACTCTTTTGACTCCCATGGGGCTGCAGGTGGCTTCCAGGTAAGATTTATTCCATGTTTTCCCTGGGATTGAGTCTACAGTGCCAGGATGGAGCTCTGGCTCTTCTTAATATGGGCATACAATGGCCTTTTTCCAGGAATGTTAACTTCTGGAGATACTACAAGGCCCTCATCTCCCTCTGAAATGCCTCTCATCTGGTCCCAGGGATCAATTTGCTGAATTGGTCCCTTAATTAAGTCCCCTTTTATCACAGGTGATGCTTTACCCCTTGGATTCTCCCCTGGCAGGGACCTCAGCTCATTCTGCTTCCACCTGCTCTGGGTATTTTTGTGTGTGTGCTATTCCCACTGCCCAAAGCTCCAAGCTCTCTCTTCAACCCTTGTTTAATTCCAAGACACACCCTGGGCCCTGACTCCATAGGATTTGCATGCAGCAAGGAGTTCTTACAGGAAAGTTTCAAATCCAGACTCTTCAGTTGATTCAAGACAGAAAAACAGACCCTCAAAGTGAAGGTCATTACACAGCAGAATATGATCACCCTCTTTCCTGCCTCCCTTTTCTCTCCTTGGTTTGCAAGTTGTGTTTAGAAATTCTACAACATTTTGGACATTTTAAGAAGCATCAGTTTGCCATTCTGTTGTGCAGTGGCCAATCCTGCTCACACAAATAAATCATAAATCACAAACATCACTTGATAAAGAAAAAACCAAAACAAAACATTAGTTAGGAGTCACAAAAGGCAGTAGAGGAGAATTCTGAGCATCACATTTTATTATCAGACATAACCTTCGTCAAAACATTTCAAATACAACCAACAAACAAAAATCTTGAAATAACATCTAGAAAGAACAAAACTGATACCTTTCTCCATCAGAAAAATTTACAGAGTCTTCTACATTACTGGTGGTAGAATCATTTGCACGTGCTACAGCCTGTGGGATTGAAGCTTTTAACTGAGCCAGCTCTGCCTTGAGCTCCTCACACTGACAGGCCATTTGATTCTTCTCCACTTCCAGGACTTCAATCTGCCAATCAAAAGAAAAATAAAGCTGTAGAAACTATTCAAAACATCGTGCAGTGGAAGTGCTATGAAACAGGGAGCAAAAAATTGAGGTAATTTAAGTGATGTTGTTTTACCAGACGTACCTCGCTTTTGTACCTGTCCCTCTCAATGGTGCACTTGTCCAGCTGCCTGAAAACATCATCCAGCTGCACTGCCATCTCATCCACCTCACTCTTGCTCTCGCCATCAGCGCATTTGCTGCACTCAGTCTTTAGGTTCTGCAGGGTGCTGCACTGCTCCTTGAGCGTGGCTATTTCCCCCAGGGCCTGCTCATAGAGGGCTGTCACCTCTGCCAAGCTCCTCCCGTCAGCGTTTCCTTCTGCAAAGGAGGGATCTGTCTCTGTTGCCTGATGGCACATTTCCTTTTTTACATATTTATTATTCATCTCCAAGAGCTGCTGTTCCAGCGTTTCCACCTGTTTGGTTAACGCTTCACATTGGCTTTGGTACATTTCTTTTTCTCTGTTCAATATCTGCAGCTGATTTTTCAGTTCGTTTTCCATCTCTGCAGATGTCTCAGGAACACCATTGACCTTGTGCTGTTCCTTTTCCATCCCTGCCCCAGGAATCTGCACTGGGATGTCTTCCACCTCTTCCTTTTTCACCACCAGCTGAGGGAGCTCTGTCTGTGTTCCTGAGCTCAGCTGTTCGCTTCTTGCCTCTGAAGTGCTTGCGCTGCAAGGTTCCCCCACGGGGGAGTTTTCCTTCTGCTTCTCTTCCTGATCCAAATTGATACATTCCGTTTTTACCACAGGAACGTCAGCATCTGCTGAAGGCTTTGGAGTGCTGCTCTCCTCTAAAATGATGACATCTTCATCATCATCATCATCCTCCTCGTGGTTGTTGAATGTTTTGTCACTGAGCCGAGGTGTCTTTAGAGACACAGGTGTCGCACAGCTCTGTGTCTTCCTTTTGAGACTGAGGAGGAAAATATTAAAATAATCAGTTTATTTGCTTAAATGCTGCCCAATCATTTGTTTCCAACCATGTGCAGCGTTCCTCTGAACACTGTTCAAAAATTACCACTCCAGAAAATCCCCTGCACAGGATTTTAATTTGTGTAGCCAGAGTAAATTCCTGTAAAAACAAGTGCCTGACATCCACACACGCCCACATTATACTGAAACATTATTCACTATTCCCAGGAACATCCCCACAGAGCTTCAGGAAAACACAAACTCTGCTCCTGAGCAGACAAATCACTGAAAATGCTCCTTTGTCATTTTCTTGCATTTTCTTTTGTGCTTGACAAAGTCTCCAGGTCCCTTTAACCTGGAGCTTCCCATTCTCCCAGAATTCCCACAGGAATTTCAGCAGCTGAAACTGCCCCCAACACCATCATTTTCATTAAGTTATTAATTTTAGAAATAAACAGGAATCTCCTTTGTCCAGGTCCACTCACCTGCTATCAGCATCCAAATGAGGGGAAGATACTTGAATTAAAATAGGCAGAGATCTTCTAACAGAAGCATCTGATGATTTTGGTATAATTAACCTTGGAAGAGCTTCCTTTGTATTCGGAGCTGAGAATGGTTTGAAATCTTTACTTGAAGAAACAGATGTTTTTAAAAGTATTTCATTATTGATCTATAAGACAATGTAAGTTAAGAATGGAAATAAACAGATATTAGTAGGTTCTTCAGGATAGATTTAAGCAGTCCCTTATATACCAACACCTAAAATTCTGACATTTCCATATCCAAGTACTTCCTTGAACCCAGGCTCAGGATTTTGGGATGAGAAAGGCTGACTAGACTACTGCAAATCCCAGTTTTTCATTTTAAAGTGCTGTGCAGAATCCCAGGCAAGAGCTTTTCCCAAGCTGTGTCTCTGTCTGGAGTTTGCCCATCAGACACAAACTCCAGGACAGACATCCCTGGGAAAACTGCTCAGAGTTCACAGTTGGCACAAAATGAGCAATTATTTCACTTTTAGAAATTGCTTTTGCACTGGGGGAGATGTAATAGCAGAGAAACAATAAAATGAAACAAACAGGTTAAAACAGCATATGCAGCATCTCTTCTCCAGAAATGAAGTGGTCTTAGGTCAGAAATTGACTTTGAATGCAACTGAAATTAAATCCCACTTATAAAAATTTGATTCTGAGTTACAATCCAGACATTCCCATCAAACACCTTGATCTGCACCTGGATTTAATCTGAATTTGAGTATCTCCTTGCACAAGTGTAGCTGTTCCACCTCTGTCTATCCCCACCCCCTGAGATCTTCACTTTTAAGGGCATCTTTACTTTCATATCTTCATCACATCTCTCTCCAACAAGAACTGGGTGTCCTGCCATAAAAACAGCCACAAGTGACTGACATCTCTTCTAGTTTTGGCCTTTGTCCCTCTCAAACTCCTTCCTAAGGAGGAAGAAATGGTGGATTTTCCAGCACTGGGCAGCAAATAAAGGGGATTTTGGTTTCCTTATGGTGAGCACATCCTGCAGAGCCATCAGAGTAAAACTGGATGTTACAGCAGACATTGGCAGCCAGGGCAGGCTCCTGCCTGACTCCTTCAGGAGTTACCTGGTGGCTGTACTCCAGTCGCCTCTTCAGTTTTTCCCTGTCCCTGTACAGCAGCAAGGAAAAAACCAGAAATTAAGAGCTTAGATTAAAACCATTCATTATAAAAACTAAATCTAAGCTCTAAAAGCAAACATAATACTCATCTCAGCTAGATACAATAATCCAAGTATTCTTGTTTATTGAAAGAAAATTCCCTCAGGAAGCTGGAAGCTTGTCTGAAGTCAGCTTAACTTCCAACAAGTTCCCTCTAGATCATTTATTAAAATGTCTGAAACAAGCCCAAAATTCCACTTCTAGAATGTGAGGCAGCATCACAATTACCCAAATCAGTTTTTGTCATACAACTTAGCTAAGAACCCTTTTATTCCTAAATAAATGTATTGATCTTTTCAATATGCTGCAGTGTGGACCTTGAAAGTTTCACAGCCAAGGGGTCTTCTAACAGTCCTCAGAGTTTGCTTCTGGGACATCCCAAACTATTCCCATGCTGCCAAATCCTATGGAACATCATCCCTCTGGGAGCTGGACTTTCACCCCAGCTGCTGCACAGCCCTCCTTGCTGGTTTTTAGTGTTGAGAGCCTTGTAAAAGCCTCCAGAACTCACTTTTTCTTGTAAGTTTTCTCGTACGTGGGATGTATTAAATCGTCATCCTCTGGTTCTTCTGGCACGTTACAATTCCTGAGGGAAGGAAGGGGATAGGGAATAACCCAGAAGAGAAGGAGCTGACCATCCCCTGCTGCTGCCAGGTGATCAGGGAGGACTGGGAGGTTCCCTGGGCTGTGTCCTTACCGGAATTGCGGGTCAGGGTTGAGGGAGCAGTACCACTTCTCCGGCAAGTGCTCAATTCCGTCCGGGAGCTTCCGCCACTTGAGGCACGCGTCGCACTGCACCCACGTCTGGTCAGGCTGTTTCCTGGGTAAAAACCAAATAAATCAGCACCTGCACATCAGGCAGTGTGCTCAGTGAGTGTGTTCAGTTCTCAGCTGTCACAGTGGCACTCACTGGATCTCCTCGACGGGCAGAGCTAAGGGATATTCCTCGTTTTTCTTGGTTTTCATCTCGTTCCAGTAATCGTTGAGCTTTTCTCCCAGTGCTGCTATTGTGAGTCTACAAAGAGAGGAATTCAAAGACCACCTTGAATAATCCAATTCTAGCACAGAAAGAACCTTTATAAACTCCAGTGACAGAATATTGTTGTTGTACACCAAAAGCAACACAGACTCTTGAGATCAGAAAGCTAGAAAAATGACTCTATTTTTGACATGTGCCTCTCTTTTATACTATTTTACACAGACCAATTTGATTGGTGAAACAAAGGCAAACCTCTTCAATCACATTGGTTAAAACAGATGTTCATCAAGAAACCTCTCCTGTGAGAAAGGATGGATAAACACAGGTACAGCTACAAAAACATATCTCTTGTTTACAGAAAGTCGCCTGGGAAAAGAATTCCCAGAAACCAAAACATGTCAGGCATTGGAAATCAGGGCTACAACAGAATAAGTGCATGAACCATTTTAATATTTCCAATTGCACAAGTGTGGGAAAAAAGCTTTCCTAAAACCTTTTTTTCTAAAAGATTTTTTATTTAGAAACCTGAATAAATGAGGAATTGTCTGAAGTCATGTTTGTCAGCAGAGAAATTCCTGGAAATATGAGGCAGAGCACAAAGAAATCAAGAGTGCTGTTCATGGATAAAGCAAACCCTAGAGGGGTTTCACCAGTTCAGCCTCAACCAGAGAGTTCAAAAAAGCACAAAACCAGTCCAGCACCTCACCCTGGTTCTGGCTGTGCCTGTACATCCCAAGTGCAGCTCCATGGCTACTCTCAGCTGATGTCCAACTTTACAACAAGGAGCTGGCAAACATTTGATCACTTCAACGTGACAAAAGTCTGCACTCTGATAAGAGGAGCAGGTCAGGGTATTACCCAGGGTGATTTTCAGTTTTGTTTCCTGCTCAGGGCTCATGGTGCAGCTCAGGGACTCCCAGAGCTGCCACACCCAGGAGGGAGAGGTGAGGAACAACAAAGCTCCCAGGTGAGCTGGAGGTGAGGACAGCCCCTGTCAGCCTGTGGAATTCACCTCGGAGCAATCCAGTGGATGAGTAACCAGGCCCAGCCCCAGGACCAACACCAGTGTTTGTGCAGTGAAGTCCTGTGACCCAGAGCTTGGATCCAGGTCACCTCTGAACCCCAGGCAGGGCTTGCTGACCCAGGGGGCACCAGAAGGGCAGAAATGAGGCAGGGATGGGACCACATCCCTTCTCTGGGGAGGGAAGAAGTGCAGGGCACCTTCCCATCAGGTTCACAACTTTCCAGCCCAAAACAAAAACATTTTGTCCAAGCCTGGAGCACTCCTGGCAGAAAAACCTTCACAGAAGATGTTTCACGTGTGGTATCACTGTGCCCACCCACATTCCAAGTGCTGGGGGTAAAATCAGAGAAAGTTGGGAAGTTACATTGTGAAATCAGAGGTGAAATGCAGTTGCTGCTTCCTGGGTGGAATGCAGCTGGCATGGGGAACCTGTTCCTGGATGATAAAACATCCAGCAGAGTGGAGACACCACAGCCAGGTCCTGCTGGAATCCCTGCAGGAATGGGAACTCCATGGGACCAGGAGCTGACAGAACACACAGCAGCCAAGAAAGCAGAAGCTGTTTTCCTCTCCTCATATGAACTTGGCTCGTTATAGTTTAATTGTAAGATTAACTCACATCTCCACCCCAAAGTTACGTCCAGGAACAACTGGATGTGGCACTCAAATGTTTGCAGGTCTTTCCAACCTGTGATTCTTCCCACTTGTCTGGATATTGACTTAATTATATTTTTGGACAGACTGGTTGGGCACAAAGTTCCCAGATTTCCTGGGGTGCTGACAGACAAATCAAACCCAAGGGATTGAGGAAAAACCCCTTTCATGTGAAGTGTTCAAAAAAACCCAACAAGTGGAAAACATTCCCTATTCCTGCCCCTCTGCCAAGGGAACTGTTGGTGCCACACACAGAAAATGGTTCAGGATCACCAATGTTTGCAATCCGTGCCCAAAATTTCCACATCAAAATCCACATTAAAAGCACTGGTGGGCACATGGAAAATGCCTTCTCCTGAACAGCCACAAAAGAATATCCAGGGAAAAACATGGGAACAAGGCTGGTGTGGATATTGTGGGAAAATATTTATAAAGAAAGAGACAAAGAGGGGGCAGACAAAAAGGTGTCTTAAAGGAGCTGTTTGCATTTAAACCAGGTTTGGCCAAAACACCAGAAACTTTTATTCTTCCTATTAAAAAAAGCAGCTTTATCAAGTATTTCCCAGAAAATGACAACATGGGATAGAAAATGCAGATAAAAATACCTGTATTCATTGGTGTAGTCAAAATCTTGTTTGTTGTGAGTTGGTTTTAGGAAGTTGCATTCAATAATCCCAACAACACCCACACCCATGTTGTTTGCCTGCAAGGAATTAAAGTTTATCAGGAAAACCAACACAAAATCTACACCAATATTGCAAGAGTTTGCTGGAGGTAATTATTAACTGTATCGACATTGAGTAAAAAGGATTTTCTGGCTTCTGATTCCTCTTCAAGGAGAGACTCTTGATATAAACCACCTAAATAACAAATCCTCTGTTCCACTCCTCTTTTTGTCCTGAAAGATGTGCTCAGATTCATATTTTTGTATCAAACGCCCTCAAAAGCAAACAATTTAATACAATTTTAAAGTGCTGCATACAGCAAAGGAGGTGATTTTATAAAGTGTCCATCAATATCTTGCTTTCCATGCATATTTTTTTAAAATCAGTGTTTGAATGAAATTTGTCAAGATGTTAAAATATTTTGAAGCCTCAATTTCTTACCTTTAACTGACAGCCAACTCTTTCATAAGCTTTGATGAGCCTGTTTTTGTGGTACATCATTATTCCATAATGATCTTTGTTTCTGCAGTTAAATCCAAAAGTAATTCTGACTGTTTTGGCCTTTGAGCAGATATTAAGGAAAACCAGGGTGAATCTCATGGAACACAAAAAATAAGAGTTACTCTGAGTGGGTCTTAGAGCTTTCTTTTTTTATATTGAGATAATTCTTTCAGTATGACTTAAAAAAAACAACAAAAACCCCCCCAAAATAACCCCAAATTTATCCATATAACTGCAACAGAATCCAGTCACGGAATTCAGTTCTGCAATGGAAATATTAAAGGATACACTGAGAAATTTAGGTCGGTAAATATCCTTCTCGATGAAGGCCAAACTTTTGGAAACCAGCTGTGTTTTCACTTTCTGTCCTCTCAGGATGATCTGCATGGTTGGCTTCAGGTACAAAATACTGCAGTAAGCCTACAAAACACACATTATTAAAATTCAGACATTTACACCCTCCAGCTTCCGAAAATAAACCAAATTTTCAAAATCCAACACGTACTCGTAGGGAGTAATCACTTTCTGGAACAATCTGGTCCAGTCTCTCCTGTTTTTTGTAGCCTCTTTTGCCTGTTTCATCCAAATCTTCTGGAATTCTGATGTCATATTTATCCTTGTCAAAGTCAAATTCTGGTTTGTCGTTTTTATCTCTAAGAATGAAGAGGGGAAAACATATGATTTATAGGGGAAAAAAGCAATTACAAGAGGAGGTGCTGTGGTGGAGCCAGGAAAGAAGGGAAAAAAAGGGGAATTCCTCAGAGATTTGCTAAAATACACATTTGAGTCCAACTTCCCATTTTTTTTAACTGCCCACAGCTTGTTCCAGTTATTCTACACACAAAGAACCCCCAAATCCTTCTATGTTTGCATACACTAAAAGAAAACGTGAAATTAATGAGAGGTAAGAGACTGGATTTATCTTACTTTCTAAGATTCCAAATGATAATCCTGGTGCCTTTCTTCCCCATGATGGCATCCAGCTCTGCCAGTAATTTCTCCTCAGTAGAGAACAAGGAATGTGTCAGGATGGCCTTGAGGCTGTTCTTGGATTCTGCTAGATCACTGATCTGCCGTAGGCTCTGTGTTAAGGAGAGGGACTTGAAATGGAGTAAAGATTTCAGAAAATGAGGAAATTTCTGGACTCAGTTCCCAGCTTCTCATTCAAACTTAAAGGTTTTAACCAATTACAGCATCTCCCAGAATTTTTTGGCTTATGTCTCCTCTCCAAGGAGAGAATCTTGCTATAAATATCCATACAAGCAGCCAAGGATTTCCTTCAGGTGACGTTATCCCCCAAATTTGGGATGTACCCACAACTTTCACAGAGTCACTGGGTTGGAAG
>VYZR01080381.1:0-15016 GCA_013400675.1 Oxylabes madagascariensis
GGGGCAATAGCACTGTGAAATCCAGTAGTACCCACAGAAATTTAGTGGGGAGGTTTTCCAGAGAAGACTGAAACTCTGGAAGATGTTACTCTTTGGGATTTTCCCTTCCGGCTCACTTGAGAGCTGAGACTGTCAGACCTGGGTGTGGTTTTTCACTCGTTTTAGTGAGGCCGGTGCTTAGGGCCAGCGAGCAGCAATGTGGGACAGTCCAGGAGAGAAAATGCAGGCTGGCCCATGAGCCGCTCTGTAAAGCTGGTATTGGGGCAGGGAACGCACAGGGTCTCCACCAGCCAAGCAGAACAGCCTGGATATGTGTGGGGAGATGAATGTCCTGGTCCATCCCTCTGCCTGGACTGGCCTGGGCTGGAGCAAGGCTTTAACTTCAACTCCAGGCACTGCCGCGTCCATCTCTTACTGACACTCAGCTAAAGCAGAGATGACAAGCACATCACCACTGTGACCACCCCAGTGATGGCTCCGGGCTATGATCACAACTGCTACCATGCCCACTGCTGACAGTGAGTGGGAAATACTCTTTCTTGGGGGAAAAACTTTCTATTAGCAGTTGCAGAGGGCTAGCACTGGATTCCTGCTCTTCTTGGAGACAGGCTGTCACTAGAGACATCAGAAATCATTTATTTTTAACGCTATGAATATGCAGAAACTTGTCTGAGCTTCTGCACGCAGTGGCCATGAATTTAGAAGTGGCGTCAGGAATCGTGGCATTCGGCATCCTGCGAATCGGGTCACAGCTATAAATTTCTCTCCCTGGTGCACAAGCCATTTGCCATGCGTGACTTGCTGAATTTGTGGTCATTTCTCTCTCTGCCCCTGTGTGCAGAGTGTATGACTGAGATTTTATATTGCACCTCTGAGACACAAAGTCCTTCTGGTGCTTTTGCCTTGCATCCTAAACAGCCTCGCTCGCTCTTCTCCCCGTCCCCTTGGCTTAATGGCTTCTGGCCACAGCCTGGCCCTTAAATCACGGGCTGCACCTGGACAGGCATAAACTGCCACTGTCCCCAGACAGAGAGGGTTTGATTGGAGCGCTGAGGGATGTGATTCCCAGCTCAGCCCTGGGAGAATGCTGCTCCTACACTGAGCCCAAGGAGGGTCCTCTGGCACAGGCACCAAAGGTGATCAGGGCAAGTCCTACAGAGACCCCTGACATGTTCAGTGAGCCTTTCCAAGGACAGTCATTTGGAATAGAGGGATGAAATGTTCAGTGTGGATTTCGTGGGGGTATGTTAAGATGATCTGTGTGTTGGGAGGGAAGCTTAAGCTAAGCAAGTTCACGCTGAAGGGTCTGGAAGATGATGCTGCCATCCTCCTCCTCCACTTTACTGCCTGTGCTTCTCCTCCCCCACCTCTATCTGTTCTAGACATAAAAGCTTTTTTATTGCAAGACAATTTTTGCTCAGTGAATTAAAATGAGTAATTTGCAACCACTCCTTCCCAGTGCAACTGCTCCCAGCAGCAGTGCTCTCCAGCTGGTCCCAGCCCCTCTGGTCAGCCTGGGAAAGGCAAGCCCAGCAGCAGGACATGAGGAGGGTCTTCCTAAACCCAGCTCTGCTGAGATGTGCCCGTGCCTCAAAATGGGCTGGCCCTGCTCCACAGAGTGCTCTATGAGCCTGGAGAATCACTGAAGGCAGCAGAGCTGACCAAAATGTTTCCTAACTGATTCCTAACTGCATCCCTTTGTTGCAGTAGTGCCATCACACAAACAGGAACTCTATCAACAGGATTGTTTAGTAAATTCTGGTCTGGTTGCAAGGGTGCAACCCCACTGAAACCCTTTGGTGTAGAGACATGAAACAAGAACAGTGGATTTTCTCACGTTGCTGAGAATTGTATCTCACCTGTAGGTTGCCCTTGAGGATCATACACAGGAGTTACCAGGGTCTGAGCCCAAATACCAGGGCAGAGCAGGACACTGGAAACTGCACATTCGTGGGTCAGAGATGGAGCTCGTGTGGCCTCTGCTACTAACTCACAGCCACTCTTCAAAGCCAGGGTCTCCAGCAAACTACATACACAGCTCTGTTTCCATCAGGGTAAGGTTTCTGTGCTTCTTAAACATGAACCTTTGAACCTTTTCAATTTAATCCTCTTCCAAGTGTATTAGGTTTTTGGGGAGATTTTTGAAATGGTAAGGTTTCCTGAATTTCTGATCTATTGGTGCATATCTAAAACCCTTACCATAATTCATCAGGGCCCTGCCAACATGCAATCTGAATAAAAGCAGAGAGAAAGCACCTTTGCTATTAGGATTTTTCAACTATAAATTACTGGAAGGAAGGTGATCTTTGTGAAAACAGCACTAGCTTCATGTATGTAGCAGGGAACACACACCAAGCAAAGGAAATACCAACTGGAGGGCTGGTGGTGCAAGGTTATGGATATGGGAACAGGCTGATGATAGAAACTGGTTTCTTGGTCTCTAGCAGACACAAGCAAAGAGACATTTTAAAAGCAAAGGTTTCACAAGAGCTGTACCTGAAGCTGTCTCTTGAAACTGTGGTTAGGGAAAATGCCTCTGTTGCCACCACAAACAGAAATCAGAGAAGGTGAGAGCATCCTGGAAGATGCCAGCAGCTTTCTTCCCAGGTTTTGTTCAAGCCTCCATGCATAGCTTCAGAGTTAACAAACCTTCTTGCCTGTATTTCTTGTTCCCTAACTTTTCAATCAAAGAACCATCTAGCCTTCAAAAACAAATCCAAGGACTACTATCCTTTGAAGAAAGGATGATTTACAACCAAAAGAAAAAAATAATACATTTTGATCGTTATGGTAAAGAGAAGGACAGAGGTAAAAAGCTGTTTTGCTTTGTTTCTTACACATAGGGGACTATGCACATCTGCCTTTAAATATATAATAACAACAACTTCCAAATGGCCCTTAATCTCCCAGCTTCAAGAGCTTCTGAACCAGCTAAAGGCTACTTTCTTGCTAAGGGCTTTTGTCTTACTCCAACCTAGAGCTTTGTGATGAAACTGAAGTTACTTAGTGGAAGGGAGGAAGTAGATACATTAGTGAGTGCATAGTATCTTGGCTGAGGTTTAGGTTTACCTGAATTTATTATTTCTAACGTAATCAACTGATTGCTTATTGACCATTTTACTTTAAATGTGGTCAAGGACTGCAGTCTACAGTCAATCAATCTATCTCCTTGGTCTCCCTCTATGTGACCATGTCCCAGCACTCCCTCTGTTGTCCATCACCAAGCCATACTTGTTTTCCAGCTCAGAGCTGTAGAACACTGTGAAGATCCCACCTGCACAGCACGGTGGGAGCATGAAATAAACCCCCTATTTCGCCCCTGCCAGGATTCCAATGCCAGCTCAGACCTGGAGAGCTTCGGGGGATATTTCAAGACGGGACAAAGGGCACAAAAGAGGCTCTAACCCCGAGATATGATTGCAGATGTTTATTCCATGTCTTCCAGGGGGGAAAGAGGGAGAGAGCGGAAGAAGAGGATCTTATCTAGGTTTCTCCTAGAAGAGATAACTGGAACTCAGCCAATAGGGTCTGAAAAGGGGAGGAAGGGTCAAACTATATAGTCGCTGACTCTGGGGGTCTCTGGGGAGGGAGAAAACCATTCCCCAAGGCAATGTAACAGGAGCATGACTGTGTGTGCTCTCTCTTGTTCATAGCATTGAGCAGCTCCCTAACTAAACACACCTTTCTCTTCCCAGCCATCATTAACCAGCTATTCTTCTTTCAACTACAACCTGCACTTAACCATTAACTGTGTCTATCTGTACCTAAAAATTATTTGAAAGGGAACATTCAATTATTACAGATCTTAAACACGCAGAACAAGGCTGCTGTTTGATTTCTGTTTCAGAAATGATAAAGCACTCCAGCATCACACTCTCATTCTCTCCAACAGCAGCTGAGCCACTAAACTGATGACACGAGGATTAACCAGACAGTCTAACAAGTCATTGGTAGAAAGGGCTGTTTGTGAGGTGCATGGACTGCAGTCTGAATCCATTTGATGTGCAGCTGTCTCACAGTCATTACTCATTGGCAATCTCTTCCTCTTGCAGTGAAATTTTCCAAAATGTTCTCCTTCATTTTCATGGAGAAGATCTCCACCACCACTTTCAACTGCAACTGCACCCATCATACTTGTTTTGTGAGACTGTGGTAAAACCTGAATAAGATGAGGCCCAAAAGGGATTTTTTGCAGCTCTTCTGCTTTGGGTGTTAGAAAGTCACCTTCTTGGGTTAGTAATGTGCAGCTCTCTGGTTCACAGCCAACTTCCCTTCTCTTCCTCTTGCATGAGGCGTTTGTCCTTTGCTTTGCACCAGGGCTGCTGGAGCATGCCTGTCCTGACACACTTGTCTCCTGACACTCGAGGTATGCAGACACTGCTTTATTTAGGTACTGAAGATTGATCTCATGGGATGTTGCCTCAACCTAAGAAAACAGCCAGAAAACACTCAGTTAAAAGAAGACATGTTTCAATTCAGCCTTGCATGATTATCTTCCATTAATTACTTTTGCTACATGAAGGGATGGAACTTAAAATTCTTTTTCTCAAAGCTGCATAAAGACTCAGGGGGAGCTAAGCAAAATGTCAGTAATTCTTTGTTATTGCTGCTATAATGGGAGTACTAGAGAGCTTACCTCTGTGGGATTTAGCCAGCGATCTCCATCACTGGGATTTTCTGCTGATTTTATGGCACATACCAGCATTCGAGTTATTGCCTCTTCTACACGGGCTTCATGATCTGCATCCTCAAGAGAACAGAAGGTTTTGGGAGATAGATCAGCTCATGGGTCTCTGCAGAAAGCTGAAAGATCTTAGGAAAAACACAGATGGCCTCAGTTTGAAAGACAAACTCATGTATGTGAAGTCAGTGGAAGGTTTCAGACTCTCTTCCTGTGTACAGCCCCCAAACAGGTGACAGCACAGGCTTTGGTGTGGCTGCTCATCTGAATAAGGATTTGCAAAAAATAGTATGTGTATATAATCTTTTCCCTTATTAATGTTTTGTTAGTTGAATCTGGTGCTTGAAATTACAATGCAATATTAGCATTTAATTAATGTAAACATTTAAACAGCTCTTTAGGACTAGAAGAGCCATAGAAGTACATACCACATTTTTATAGCTACATATTATATCTAATTTAAGCAATTAAAACACGCAGGATGTTATAGCAAGGCAGCAGCTATCTAGGGGCTACACAAGCACAAAAGTGAATCTTAAGGAAATTTAGGAAATATTTTATCATGTAACAGCAGCTGACAAACTGCTGCACTTCTGAACATCACCAGAAGGAAAAGCATGTTTGCTCTGAAAGCTCTCCTGCAAAACTAAAATCTAACTTAATAACAGGTTCTTTGTTTCAGGCCTTCACTTCCTGCATCATTCCCCTTGGACAGCTCGATACTAGCTAAGTTAGGATAGCAGAACAAAACCTTTTAGTCTCTTAGCTTTCTTTCCCATTTGAGTTTCTTGTATCTGGGAGGAATGGTAGACTGTCCAAACAGGATGGTGGTTTGGTTATCTCAATTACAAGTACCTAGAAGTGGATGCATAAATTTGCTTTAATTGAGATGCTTAGATGAATTAGTTTTGGAGGGAACATGCAACATGGTCAACCCACAGCCCTGATCAGTCTTAACTGTGGTTCCAGAGAACCTGTCAAGCAAACCACACATCTGGCTAACATGAGTGCTGAAGGCAGCACTTTGTCCTGGAAACCTAAGCAGAATTTGGGATAGAAGCAGGGGGACGTGTTCTTGGCATTTTGTGGGTTTGGATGCTTGGCTTTTTAACAGCCTTGTATAAAAAACCACCAAAATACAGAGTTTGATATCTACATGTGGAAATTATTAAAGGTGTTGCATTCTTGGTATTCATCCTGGTCTGCTGAACAACAGGGCTGTACTGATTGCATGACAGTATGTTAGGAATACTTTTGGGTAGCTCACATCCAGCTGAAAACAAATTAAATTTCTACTCTAAACTCTTGCCAATATAATTAATGGTTTCACTGGGACTGTAATTGTTGGTGTGATTCACATCTGTCAATATGAAAGAAGCTGGTAACAGCTGCAAGCAAAAACTGCATGGTTTGGTAATGCAAATATTCTCAGAATTGTCTTTTAGAATCCATGTCAGAATTTATTTTATAGATGGATTGCCCAACACCTAACAATGCTGCATCATCATCTGCAGGGATGATTTCTGTCAGAACTTTCACCTGGGCTGAAATAGCCTCATTTTCTCATGGCAGATACTGCTATTTGGGGAGGGTGTGTGTCATTTATTAGCAAGATCCAGCAAACACTCCTCTGCTTATGATGCCACACAACCACTGACTCTTGCTGTCACCAAACAGGATCTTGGTGACTTCTGCAAGACCTTTATGACAGAAAAGGACATAGAGTTTAGCTCCACTTTTTTTTTTTCCTTGCAACACATAAGAACAGCTAGAAATGCTCAGTCCACACCCCAGCACCTGGAGCTACCAGCCAAGCCTGCTCCTCCAGAGGGGGACAACTTATGAGGCCCAGCTTAGGGCACAAGTGTGTGTGGTGACATCAGGGCCTTCCCAAGCCCAGGGCACACAGCCAGTCCCTCTGAATTACCTCAAAGGCTCAAATTCAAGGCAGGCTTAAGTGGCTGCTCTACAATATAATTGGTGCTTTCTCTGGCACTGGAAACAGCCTGACTGCACTTGGGGCTATGTAAGAGCCTGGTCTGGGCTGTGGGCTGCTGTTCTTGCTAAATACACAAGTTTCATCTCAAAAATTTCTCCATGGGGGAAACACCCAAGAGAATTCCTCTGCTCTGCTTGGTTTGATGTCGGTATGAGAAATGCATTGTGTGGTCTTGGAACAGCAGCTGAACACCTACGTTCTTTCCCCTGTGGATTTCCAGTCTAATACAGGTTTTAGAAGTAGGAAAAAAGAAAAAGGCAGCAAGTATTTTAGTGAGGCAGCTTTCACAGGCCATTTCAAAAGGTCTTTTTTTTTTAATATTAACCTAAGATTAATAATAATGTCAATCAGAAAACCTTCTGGAGTATTGAGATGATCTAGTGGAAGAGGTCCCTGCTCCCTGCAGAGCGATTGGACTAGACAACCTTTAAAGGTCCCTTCCAACTCAAACTATTCCATGATTCTATGATATCCCTGGAACCATCCCATATAAACTGGTTAACATCAGCAAGAAAAATCAAAGCCTAGGGGGAAGGAAATTAATTAAATACACGAGGAAATCCAACTTCAGCCAAATCAAAACTATCACAGAGGAATGAAAATGTAAAAACCCTCTTCCCCTCTCTTCCTAGTCACATTAATCTGATTTAAATTCTAATTTCACTTTACACATAAGCTTGTCCTTGAGGTGAAGTTGCTGAGTTTTTGTTCTCTATTCAACACAAAGTTGGCTGGCCCTTAAGAAAACAGGCATGAAAATTTAGCTTGTGTTTAATTGTTTACCTGAATGAAGTAAACTTGAAAGGGGATTTCTGCTGAACTGGGCCTTCTGATTTGGGACCTTGAAAGGTTCTTCCAGAAAAAAATGGATCCATAAGGGCTCTTCCCTCCCCAGCCTCTGAACACAACACACCCAATAGGACTGAACCTGGCAGGCAAGGGACAGAAATCCCTTGGAAGTGCTACATCCCCCGGACATTAAAAGGAAAATACCAGTTCAATCCAAGAGTTTATGCTGACAGTGACGGGATCAATGGATTCCACATAGTGCCACCAGTGCCTTGGAACAAGCAGGACCTGGAATTGGAGACATTACATTAGGGTACAAGCAGAAGCCTGAAGAAAGACACAGTGTTTTAATTTAGGGGATGTGGGATGTAGAGACAACTGAGGCAAGGACACAGGTGAGAAGTGATATTTATTTCTCTCTTTCAAAGAGCCTTTTCTCAAGATTTAAATGCTCACTCTATCAATACTATCATGTAAGAAATGGACACGATCCAGAACTACCTTTCATCCAAACTCCTTCCCATATAGTGTCAAGTAGGACTAAAACCTTTAACTGCTGTAGGTAAGCAAAGACCAGCAGTCCAGAAGGGGTGCAGCAGTACATCAGGGCTTCAGAGAGAGTCTCAGCCAAGCAGGAATTCTTCTGTAGACTCTCCAACTGAGCAGACTTCCCAGTTCCTTTAGGACTGCCAGTTAGTTTCCCCAAAAAGTAGGCATCCCTATCCTCACCTCGGTGACTAGGTGAGAAAACGTAGCTTTAATTCTGGTAAATAATCACCAATATTAAATTTGTCACTTTTAGTAGATAGGCTTTTAAAAGAAAATGTAATGATTTCTGGAACAATCTAGTTTAGATCAGAGCTTTACAACAATATCAGGATGATAGCTGTGACATAAAATTGATTCCAACCCATGGCTTTTATGGTACAAGACACTGATGTTGTTTTGATGATAGAGGACAAGCTTTGCAGATTACTGAACATTAGATTAACATGGAGCTATCAAGGAAAGCATAAAAGATATTTTTTGACAAGTTATAAAAATGGTCAGAGACAGATAAAAATATACACTTCACAACGGGAAAGTGAAGCAATGATCTGTATCTGAATTGCAGACAATTCTTTCTCTTGGTAGACACAAATTACTTAGAAGAATGTTCTGCTACCCAGATAGCCCTGTGCTTCATTATATCAAAACATGGCTAATGAGAAAATGTCTGTGGAGGAAACAATGGCACCAGCCCTGCAAACACTTACAAGACTCTTGGAACACTCTCATTTTTTGGGCCAGATGACAAAATGTTCTCCACAGGCTTCAATTTAAGTCAAAAAAAAGCACTGGCTCGCCAAAGGTCAAAAACATTTGGAAATTATTCTTTTATCCAGTACAGCACACAGAACAGAAAAGGAAGTCAGTCAGTGGAGGGTCATTATTTAAAAAATATCACTAGTTAGTCCTGACATATAAATGTATGAAACCCTACAGACTGCAGCCAAAACATGTTTTCTACCCTGAACAAGTTTCAGAGTTTTGTTTTTATCAAGGAAACATCCATTTTAATGAACAGTGCAGTTGCATTAGCAGCAATGGGTTTATCTGGAAGGAAGTGTTTGCCAGTTTCACTGACTGCAAAATCATACGCCAACACCCCTCCTTCCCCCAAATGCTCATCTGCTCTACAGGGGATCTTACACTGAACTCTGCTAAAAAATCTGGGTGCCCTCCAAGCGACCGGGGGAATGATGAACCCTGGAAAACTGTTTTACAGCAGAAGAAAGCAGAGCTCCCGTAAGCGGCCGTTTGCAACAACGGGATCCTTCCTGTGAGACTTGTGTGGGAACAGTGAGCTCCCAACATGCTGGAGAAGTGGATGAAGACACTGGGGAATTGGTGCAGAGGGACTATGCACCAAGGGAGCACAAGCAAGAGACAAATTAAGGGAAGTGTATAAGTGTTTCAATAAGAGATGCTGCCTGGAAAAGCAAGAAGGAAATTAGGCATGGAACGTGCTGGCTCCACATGACTCACATGCAAAATGGAGACAGGATTGCTTTGGAGAGAGGAGGTACAGCCAGAAGAAAAACACAATTCCCCCAACTTGTCCTGTGTTTTCAAACCAAAGAGGAACTTGGTCCTTTAGAGACTAATCAGATTTCCCTTGCCAGCAGGTTAAGGGTAATAACTGCAAAGTTGTGTCTTTCTGAGCTGGCAGTGTTTGCTGATGCAGTTTATAGAAGAACTACAGAGCTGTGACTCAAATAGGCTAAAGAGGGTCCATAAAGACATTTGCTCTCCCTCTTTTATTGTTGAACAAGCTTATGCTTGTTAAAATAAGGATTTATAGCAACAAGAAAACTGAAATTATCAAAAAGCTGAAGGACTAAAACTTAAGGGAAGATGAAGAAATGGAAAAAGGTAATTAAAACCAAAAAATACAGCTGGCAAGAGAGCTGAACTAACAAGATCAAAAAAAAAAACCCACAAACCCATAAAAAACCCCAAACCCCAAAAAACCCAACAACCCTGAAAAGAAAGGTAGGATTCTTCTATGTTTACAAACTAGCATTCTTCTAGGTTTTAGAAATTAGAAGCAAATACATGCATGACAAAATGAAAACCAACAAAAAACCACCACCACTGCCTCTAACGATTGATTCCACAATAAAATAAAGCAGATTCATATGTTTATGAATATGGGACACAGATTTAGCTACATTCCTATAGGAAATGTGAAAGTAAGCCACAGTGAAACAACACACAAATGCAGCAAACATTTTACAGGACAAATGTAAAGTGCAATAGCAAGAGAGAACTACTCCAAGCTAAGAGATAATCTTGTGCTAGCCTGCTTTCTACAGAACTTATCTAACTTTATTAGTGCTGGGAAGATACTGATCTAAACAGTAACCAATCAGATAATTTTAATATTTAGGCTAGTGACAGCCAAATATAGCAAATGAAGTTAAAGTAGGACAGAAGTCCCAGAAAAGATAAAATGAGATGCTGTAATGGGAGGAAAGAAACTAAAGGAACAGTTGGGAGAGCAAGTGGAGCAATGCTGAAGACTTGTACAGCACAGAGAACAGAGCAGGTTTGAATTCTCAGTGGACATGATTAACTTGATACAGTGCAAAGGTAGGGCAAAGGTGAAATTGCTTCAAAAAGAGAGCATACCCTGAAGTGAAATATTATACCAAGAAATTTCTGCTCATTAGAAAAAGATATTTAGGTAAATGCACACAAAAAGGAAGCCATTGTGATGGGAAGATAAAGACATTGAGCCCTGGGGGCGCCCAAGGAAATCCCAGAAGTGTTTGCAACCATGACAATGAAAAATAAAATGAAGTAGGTGCAGGCATAGTCAATTCTGTGGAAACACCACCTGAGGACTCTGTGTGAGTGCTGCTGCCCCAGCCTGTGCCTCATCCCAGCTGGTGCCTGGCTGTCCTGGTGCTTGGAAGGTGCTTCTCATCCTGCTCCCTCCTGGGGTTGTCCCATCTACTGAAATGGAGCTCCAAGGGCGACTGGAGTCAGAAATATGGGCACAGCCATGGGGAAAGGCACAGTGAAGAGGGAGGGAGTGGGGCTGTATCAGGCCATGTCCATAGTGACCCAGGCAAAACAAGGAGGGAAGCTCCGGGAAGAGGTGGAGGAGTCAGGAACTTGCAGCTTTGACCTGGTTTGCCTGGCTTTTGAGGCATTCATGGGGTTCTCCATATGTGTTGCAGGTTGAGCAGTGTTTTTATCACCAATCCTAGCACAAATTCAGCTCCTGGACTCTTCTGCTTCTTCTGTGATGGAGATGATAGTTCTGGTGTCTTGAGGTTGGGTTGGGTTTTTTGCCTTCTCTGTGGGGTGACTTAGGGCCAGCTCTGCAATCTCCCACATGAAAACTCTTTATTCCTTCCCCAGAACAGAATTATCAACCATCTACTATGCATAATGCCGTGGCCAACTCTGAATTCTCTTTTAGTAAAATCACTTAAACTCTTCTCCAACAAAAGTAGGTGTTTTCACTGTAACACTTTAAAAAAGTCTTTTGTATACTTTGAGCTGGAACATGAGCTGTCTTTGAATTACTGCATTTCTTGACTTACTAAAACACTTTGCTTTGGTATCAGTTATATTTTTCTTGGCTGTCTGGATGGTGTGTTCTGCTGCTCCCCACTTTAAGCCCAATCTGACGTTCTCACACCCTTTCTTTAAAGGCAGCACAGAGGGAAATCCCTCCCTGATTTCATGAAGATTTCTTCTTGCTCGGGTTTAGGTTAGAAGTCAGAGGTTTGCCTGTGCTGTTGGGAGCTCTGCTGCTGAGCAGGATACCGTGGTGTGTTAGATTCTGCAGCAGAAGCACAGAATGAGAAAATCCTGCAGCTAAACACAGGAACTGTATGACAACTACATTTGTGGCCACACAAATGTATTTCTTTAGACTTTGAGAAAGCAGGTAGCAGAAGCAGGGGAGGGGAGCTTCTGAGCAGCAGACCATGGTGAGAACCAGCAAGCAGTAATCTTCATCTTTTTCTAAAATCGTTTTTTCCCATCGAGTGACAATATTTTTCAAGGCCAGAGGGAGGGCATCCTTCTCAGCCTCAATGTGCCTCTTAGACTACCTCAGTTAGGCCTTTCCTTGCACTTGTGCACTGCAGCTCCTCTGGCTCCAGGCTGCACTGGGGCACAGGGCGGGCCACAGGGCAGGCAAGCACTGCCTCTAACAGCAGCGGTCTGGGGTAGCAAGAAGGGGAATGGGGTTGCTCATGGGAGCCCAGAGTGGCAGCTGCTTGCTCTCCATACCTTCAAATAAACTCAGACACACTTTGTAGTCTCTCTACCATTGTCTAGTTATGTGGATATGGATTAACAGAGAGATGGATTAAGAGCAATTACATTAGTGAGCAGGAAGGAAGCCAGAAGTCAGTGAGAAGTGGGGCAGAGTAAAGAATGATCAATGATTTTATCCTTGTACAGCATCTCAGTTTTTGTAGCCTTTTCAGGTGGTATTCATCTCTCCTATTTTTAATCATCAAAAAAGTTAAGCATCTATGTGCGTAGGCTCCTTCTATAGCCTGTGCTGAAGGACAAGGTGAGATGAATGTTCCTGCAGGACTGTAATTGTGTAAGATAGGAAGGATGAACCACCTTGTTGAGGTGCCAGGTGCCACTGATGGCAGATAGGACACTTGTCCTGAACAGGATTTAAGCTGAGGGTGACAGATCCCTAACTCTCTTAACACTTGTCCCAGAGCAGGGGTAGAAGATACTAGAATAGATATGTTTTGTCTCATTTCTGGTCTTTTACAGAGTATTTGTGTATTTGAGAAAAGAATCAAGGTGTTACTAGAAATTCTGCTCCATACTTAGTCCTCAGCTTTGCAACCATCACATAGGTGACCATTTATACGGAACCCCTACATTTGTGTGACACAACTTGAGCTTGTAACTTCATGGATATAGTGGATATATCCATTTACTGCTGCATGCCCTTCAACTACTCAGCTGCCTATTTGAGTAAGCTTGACATCTAAATGTTTTCAGAATTTGTTTCAGAACAGATCACTAATGTATAATCAGAAGTTATGTCTGTCGAAATGCAGCTGACAGCCAATGGTCAGGTAGAGGATGAAACCTTATAAAACCTCCTTAAGTCTCAGTCAGCTACCAAAATTCATAACAGAGGTCCCCCTCTGAACAATACAGTGGAAGGGCACAAAGGATCTAACTGAAGTACACTCTGTGCATTGGCACAATGTTACATGAAGGAATTCTGCTTTCAGGCAGAAAGGGTGTAGAAAAATGGCTGGTAGCAAACATCGACCAGAAGGTGGCATTAGACACATTAAGTTTTTGATATTCAAAGCTGCACTCACCCTACATGCAGCTGCTCTCCTGAATACCTAAGAACACCTTTGTCTTCATTTTTTCAGCCTTTTATTGTTACAATAATCCAAAATGTTCTGCATACCCTCTGGGAATGAGTGGAGATGCTACATATTATCACAAAATAAAGATGCCTACAAATTCTGCAGTAATTGGGCTAATTCTATGTGAAAACCACTGTTAAGCACATATTAAGACATTATTCACGAATCCTCTCCTTTGTTAATAAATAAGTTCTTCTAGGTCATTCCTTTTCATCAAATGGCAGCACTGCCCAGCCACCTGCCCCGAAAGCTTCTGGATGGGATGCTGGCAAGCACCACACAGAAGGCAATGATAAAATGGATGAAGGCAATACCTCACTGCT
The DNA here is from genome assembly GCA_013400675.1 of Oxylabes madagascariensis. Classification (NCBI taxonomy): domain Eukaryota; kingdom Metazoa; phylum Chordata; class Aves; order Passeriformes; family Timaliidae; genus Oxylabes; species Oxylabes madagascariensis. The sequence continues at coordinate 13,714 of VYZR01080381.1, forward strand.
CCATCATTGCTTCTACATTACTTTCCCCCGCAAGAAATCCAAACACTATCTTGTTCATGGCAATGCAGACAAATTATATTACTGAGCTGGCTCAAGATCTTTATTTCTAGCAAGATTAATTCGTAATTGCTTTAAGCCTAATTAAAATTAAGATCATATTAAAGGTTCACTAGTACACTTGATCATTGCAAAGGAGATTATAAATTCAAATAGTATTGGGGATGAGGGATAACGTAGTGCTGTATGGATGTGGCATTTTTATCAATAGTAAAAATTCATTCTTTGTGCTTAAATTACTGACTCCTGCAACCTTACAAAGTGCTGAATGTGAAACTAATGATTTGCTTTAGGAGTATGATCATGATCTAATGTAGTGCAAACAGTAAAGGCTGATCATAGATTCCGCATTTACATCTGTACCAACTGCAGAGCATACACTTCCAGTTGATGGGTATAATCCTTTTGTTGGAAGCTACTACACTGCCCCACTCTGCCTCCTCATAATTAACTTAATTAGCAAAAATCCATTCTTTAAATTGTTGAAGACAGCTGGGCTTGCCAGTTAGGGACAGGGGAATGCTTATACAAGTTGTTGAGCTGGCAGGTCAAAAGAGGTGACAATATCTGGTAGGAGAATGGTGAAAGAGCTCCAGAAGCAGCAGCTCCACTGTCTGAGCAATGACCATTGCACAATTCCTTCGGAAGGGCCTGACAGTTTGAGATGCGCAGCAGCGCGTTACAAGGACATGCACGGCTGAACAAATGAAAAAGGGTCATTCACACTCCAAATACAGACCTTGCTGATTAAATAAAGAAGGACACTATTTACAGCAGGAGACTGAGAATCAAGACTCCTGAGCCCTACTCTCACACTGCTGCTGCCTGCCTGTGTGACTGTAAGCCAGGCACTTACAGTTGAACCTTCTCAGTAAAGCAGGATTAAAAACATCCTCACAGCCCTGTAAAGCACCATGAAACTGGTGAATGGTGTGCACTCTAAATCCAAGTATCATCATTAAAGTATTTATTAAAGCAACACATGAAGGCTATTCACTACCAAAATATGAGTTCCTTTGCTAGCTCTATATACTCATTAACTAAATGCATTTTATGGAACATACTGCTGTCAGACTAGACAGGTCAGAGTTCAAGAAAGTTCTGAAGTAGACACATTTGAGGTGGTTGCAAGAAAGGTGGTTGTATGGAATCAGGCAGCTGATTGAACTAGCTCTCCAAACCTCTGCAGTTTTTGTACAAAAAAGTCTAGGCAAGTAACTGTCAGTAAAGAAAGTTCCTGTGCTGA
>VYZR01080385.1:0-11877 GCA_013400675.1 Oxylabes madagascariensis
CCAGGGAAAGGTCACTCAGGACAATGAAACAGGGTACGAGATCGGCAGGGAAATTTTTAAAGATGGAACTTTGGCTTTTCGTTGAGTCCTAAAATCATTTAGGTTGGAAGGAGCCTTTAAAAGCACCAAGCTCTGCTTGGTTCAGCTGGAATTTTGTGGGCCAGCAAACTCCCATCCTGGAATATCCTGGAATAAATGTATTTATCAGTGTGGATCAAGTGGTGTTTCACATGGATAAAAGGAATGGCTGAAAAGAAGGAGAAGGGGGGTGGAAGAGGTTTTAATCTCATCATCTGAGCAGAGATGTCCCTTACAGGCAATATGCAGGTGCAAACCAGCACTGGCACAAATTACACGCTGTGTAAAGCAAGAGTAACTTTCCATCAACTCCCTGAAAGGCCTTTTAGTCCTCTAAGTGGAAGTTTGTACATTCTTCATTCATTTACCATCCCTAGTGGGTTCTGTACTAAATTAAGTGTTTATACAGCGCTTTGAAGATGTAAAGCACTGAAAGTGGCAAATACTTTCACTAGATATCAAAGAGCTACAGCTCCTAGAGACTAAGCAGATCCATCAGCTGAAATAATTGGTTGCACCTAACACTGACAAAGTAGAATGGCATAAATGTCATTTTTTTCTCATAGTATGTAGACAGGAAAATACAGATTCACGCTCAGATTTGCACTTGGAGGAAGCAGATCATGACAGGATTATTTTATCCAAAGGATTACCTTGGTGGGAGGAGCTCTGCCTTTCTCTTAAAGACTGAGAGTTGGGACACAGATGGAAATAAGGCACTAAGGATGACAGATAACTGCTGTAAATCATGATGGAAAATGCAGTGTCTTTGTTTTAGGTTTATTTTACCAAAGATGGAGTCTGCTGACTTTGCTGTTCCTGACTCCAGAAGTGCACAGGCTATGCACAAGTGAGAAAAAACCTGGAAAATAGGAAAAGCTGCCCTGAGAAGCAAAGGGCATGATTTACAGAGTTACTTTCCATGGCTCTTCAGGATCAAATCAGCACTGCCAACTGTGCTGCAGTTGGGAAGAGACCCACTACCCTCCCCAGTGCCTCCCCTGCAGCCTCCAAATGCCAAGGAAAAAAAAAAAAGGCAGATTAGCACTGCTGCTAATTAAGCTAAAAATATGCCATAATGGGAATATTAAAGGGAAAAACACCCAGTCAGTGGGAAAGGCACTGACATAGCAGCCGTGAGGCAGCTCCAGCTGTTTGGGCACATCTGGACAATAAAAATGACTCTACCACCAACTTATTTATCCCAGTGAAGGACCAGGAGCAGATTTGGCAGGGAGTAGGTGTATCATGCACAGAAGGGATCCACAGAAGTGCAGCACTTCTGGCATTTGGGGCTTTTCCCCAGGTTAAATCTGGAGGGTCAGAGGTGTGACCCTGCCTCTGCCAGCTGTACAAAACCCTCCTGAGCCTCCTGACCTGCCAGGGACAGCAAGGGTTAATCACTCTCAGATGCTTTGGATGTGACCTGCAAGAAAACAGTGATTTTGCACTTTATAGTAAAAATAAGGATGGGAGAGCTTTCCCCCTCCTTATTTATTCTGAGTAGTTATTTTATTTAATTTAAATTTTATTTTATTTTTATTTAATTTATTTAACCAATTCCTCTCTAAATATCTCCACCTATTTTGACTGAGGGGTTGGAGCTCTGTGATTTGTGCCCTCATCTTAACCCTCTCCTGAACTGCAAATGCTCCTTTGGGAATCTGAGCAGCTCTGTTAATACCAGCTCACAAAGCTTACCAAGATAATGCACCCAGTAAAGTCACAGCTCTAGAATACCCAAGTTGCTTCTAAAGGAGATACAGATTTGTATTTTGANTTAATTTATTTAACCAATTCCTCTCTAAATATCTCCACCTATTTTGACTGAGGGGTTGGAGCTCTGTGATTTGTGCCCTCATCTTAACCCTCTCCTGAACTGCAAATGCTCCTTTGGGAATCTGAGCAGCTCTGTTAATACCAGCTCACAAAGCTTACCAAGATAATGCACCCAGTAAAGTCACAGCTCTAGAATACCCAAGTTGCTTCTAAAGGAGATACAGATTTGAATTTTGATTATTATTTAAAAAGTAACTTTAATCTTTTCACATGGATGCTAATACAGGAATTTTTTATTAGGGGAAGGGTGGAGAAGATAAAGCAGAAATTCTTCTGCAGGAACTCTCTGCTATCTCCCTGAAGGAAGCTGTAGGATCCCAACCACTCTGGTTATTGTTGTAGCATTTAAAAGCCCTTTAATTCCCATTATAAAGTGGCTCCTGACTTTCATCTAGGTGTGACTGATCCCCACCCACACTTTTGTTCATTAACATGCCAAGTGCCACAGATTTACTGAAACCTGTTGTCAGGTTTGACCACCAGTTTGACAAAAAGGAGGAGATGTGTCTGAGGGAGGAACAGGAGTCTGGTCTCAGCCCTGCACCAACAGCAGGGTACAAGAAATCCAAGGTGAGTTAATGATGAGAGAAAATCTGAGAGCCCACGAGTGTGACAACAGGTGAGGGGAAAAAGAGATAGATTTGGGCAAAATATCAAGAAGGGATGAAGACTCCCAGAATTTGTGCTAAGGGGACTGTTGTGAGAGCAGGGCCACAGGTACAGCTGCCTCACCTAAAGGAGGGAACAAAGGTGATGCAGGAACTCTCTCCTCTCTGGTGTCCAGTGAAAGGACAAGAGGAGGAAAAGGTGAAATGCTGTTACCCTCATTTAAACATAAAAATTAATTTTTATCACAACTTTGATTGAACAGTAAAACAGATTTGCCCATAAAAGCTGTGGAGTTTCCACCCTTGGAGATATTTAAAATTAGGCAAAGCCCAGAACAACCTGCTCCAGCTGACCCTGCTTCGAGGACAGAGAAGATATTTAAGGATCTCTAGAGACACCATCCAACCTCAGCAATTCTGTTATTCAACACCATCTGGAAGGAAAGGACCTTGGAACCCTCAGAACCAGCTCCTCTCAATTCAATGTCCCAAAATCAGAGGAAAGGACTCAAGATGCCTTTAAGGTGCAGGATGCTCCAAACCTGAACTGCTTCCTCCCTCTCACCAGAACCCCACCAAGCTCCTCTCCATTTTTTAGTGCCCTTTAATGCCCAACTCCTTCCCAGCCAATACAGGAATGTTACATCTGCCCTATTTCCTCCACATCCATTTTCAATATCACCTCTCCAAATCCACAGCAGATGTCACATGGTAATGAAATAACCCTCCAGGGAATGAAAGCTGCAATGCAAACAGGAACATCTTGATCAAAATCCAATTTTCATTTCGGGAAAATTTCTCTCAGGAGAAGAGCTGCGGTTTAATGGCTCCAAATTTAGCTCGTGAGTGCCTCCTCACAAGCTAAAAGCTCCTAGACAGTCTCCATGAGCATATGGATCTCAGAATGCCCAAGCTGGCCATTAAAAGGGGAAGTTCTTGGAAGTGCAAGTGGAATATAGAGCAGGCATTCCCTGTGTCTGAAACCTGATTTTGGTGATGGCAGCTGGTGAGATGTTAGTGAGGGAGTGAATTCCTTCACAGGGCAGCATTTTCAAGGAAACACAAGGTTGTTTTGGGCTCTTGAGAGGAATTCAGAGCTCAGAAGTGGCTGGAATGAGCAGTGTCTGGCCTAGTCCTCTTCCAAATAATCAAAGAAAAAGTTTGCAAGCTGCAAATTGCAACAGGAAACTTCCTGTGGTGCATTACAGACATATTTCTACCTCACACCTCATCCCAGCTACGTGTAGAGCTCAGCTCAGGTTTCTCAGCCCACAAAACTGATGACTCCTGCTGGCTCTCACGACACAGCCACTTGTTTGCATTAAGCTCCTGCACACAAGGAAAAATGCCTTTCTGACTGCTTGAGCTGGCTTTTGTTTCACCTGAAGGAAAAACAGCCACACAAAAGTCAGCTGCGGGTCCCTGGCCGGAGCTGGAATTTTATTAATTATCACTATTATAAAATAATAATTTCATTTTTCACCTGCTGCGTGCGGGCACCGAAGGCAGCCCCAGGCACAGAGCCCCGTGAGGTTCCAGAAGCACAACGTGCCCGTGCTGAACACAGACATCCATCTGCAGCAGCAGCAACAGCAAATTCAGCTGCAACACGCGCTTTAAAAAGCAAAAAAAAAAACACCTACAGAGGTAAAATCCCAGGTCTGAATGCAGGCCAGAGCAGGACTGCACTGAACAGGTGTGTTTATTTCTAAACGAAGATAAAGGAGCCAGTAAATCATTCCCACATGGGCCACAGCAGAGCTGGCAGAGGGCAGGGTCTTTCAGAGGTTACCCAGGATCAAAACAGCAACTTGGAATTTAAAAGCCAAAAGCCCTCTCCTCCATCCAGGGTAATTCTGCACATGGAGCAGCTGTGGTGGCAGGAAGAGAGGCAGGATGCTCTTCATTTCCATTCTTTATGATCCATAGCAGTCACTTTGGAGAGACACAGCAAACGGACATTTTTCTAACCTTCCTAATGAAAACCTCATCCCAAACCTGATTCTGCCCAGTAAGAACAGCATCACAAGTTGTGGGCAGAGCAGACAGAAAGCGATGATCCCTCTGTTCACCACATCTGTAATTTTTTTCCATCTCTCTGCTGATCTCAGACAAATTCCTGTTAACTCAGGGGCCCTGAGGAGGCTCTGCCCAGGCCAGCATTCCCATGCTCCCTGCATTACCTGCAGCAAGTACAATGCATGTTTCTCCCAGTGCCATGAATCAGCTACTGAAATGCCCACACAGCAATCTCCTGGTGCACAGACCTTCCTCTGCTACCCACTGCCCAAGTCAGCCACCCCAAACAAGTGGAGAAATTATTATTTTTAAAATCTATTCTTACATAATACTACTGGAAACATCAAAAGGAAACTGCTTTCTGCTGTTTACTTGTTAAGTACCTTTTTTTTTCCTTATGTAACTAAAGAAAATTAAGAGTGGGAGATTTCTAACAAGCAAAGTTCAGCTCCAGTTGGGATGAAGCTGGCACAGGCTTCTATGGGGAAATAAAACCCAAACCACATCAAGTAGTTTTTAAATTCCACCGCTAAACTAACAAGCTTAAGGAAAACAAGCTGAAATCTGGCTCTGCACATTATTGCCTTTTCTGTTTCTGAGGTAGCAGCAAATGTCTGCAGGAAGATCAGTACATTAAACACTCTTCAGAGCTAAGGTCTGTACTTGCACTCTGCAAATGGAGAAAGTAGAAGGGATTTATTTGCCCAAAAGCCATAAGACAGACAAGGACTCAGCTGAATACACAGCCCAGAGCCTCTCCATCTGCTGCTGCTCTGCCTGCTGCACAGCCACGCTCTCCCAGCCTGCTGCAGGGGAAGGACAACACAATCTGGATTATGTTTTCTGGTCTAACTGCATCTCCAAAGAGGTAATAGATCTATATTGGAAAGCCCTCACATTGATGGTTTGCTCCGAGACCAAACTTTGATGAAGAATTTCTCATTTGGATAAACCAAAGCCATTCTCATTTCAATTTAACATTTCGCTGTAATGAACAGAAGAATCAAAGGCACTGGAGATTTCTGCCAGGCTATAATAGAAGTTGAATTCAAAGTTAAGTTCAAAATTTCTGGGTCAGAAAAAAACTCAAACATGAAAATATTTGCATTCCAAATCAGAGTAAGGAGCTGAATTGCTTTTAACCTCTGAAATAGAACTTGTCAGGCTCTGTTTTGATCAGCTTTTTAATCAAAATGCCACATTTTGGTATTTCAGAATCGCTTCTCTGAGTCCTCAACGCTCCAAGTCAGCCTGATGTGAAGGAATGTTTTCCTCCTGAGCTCCCCTCTCCTGGCAGGACCAGCCCTTTGTGGAGCCCCATTCCAGCCCTGGGGATCCATCAGAATTCGGGAATGCTACTGCACGAGATGCAGCTCAAGCCTCTTATCTGTAAGCTCAGCAGTGTAGCCCTGATTTAATGTTTTGGTTTCTGGGAATTCTTTTCCCAAATGATTTTCTGTAAACAAGAGAGATATTTTTGTAACTGTACCTATGTTTAGCCATTCTTTCTCATAGGCGAACTTTCTTGATGAACATCTGTTTTAACCAATGTGATTGAAGAGGTTTGCCTTTGTTTCACCAATCAAATTAGTCTATGTAAAATAGTATAAAAGAGAGGGACATCTCAAAAATAAAAGAATCATTTTACAACCTTCTAATCTCGAGAGTCTGTATCATTGTTCGGTGTACAACAACAATACAGCAGCTTCACAAGTGCCAGGCAGGGAGGAGTTCAGAGCAAAATAAAGCCACAGTTTCTCCCAATTCAAAAGGAAAACACTGAAAGACGGTTCAGACATTTCAATCCAAGCACCAATATTTTTGTATGGACCATGAAAAAAGCACCCTCTGTTTCCTTTAAAGAACAAGAGGGAAGTTGCTTGCTTGTCTTCAAAGTTGTCTTTGAACTTGCACTGAGAAACTGCCTTGGAAGTTAACACATTTTCTACCATAAAATAATTATGATTAACAATTCCCAAACAGTTTTTATTTAAAACTGTGATTTAATTAATATTTGAACTGTTCATTGAAATTTCTTTTCCCCTCAGTGTTCCTTTAAGGCTGACTAGTGGTTGATGGGCCACTAGAATTAATTCCAATTGTCATTAGTCTTTCATTGCCTTTTTTAGGGGCTGATTGTTTTTTGGGGGTTTTTTCTGTCTGTTCTGAAGCAGCCAGCAAAAAACCCCAACAAAATTATCTGAGGAAGCTACAAATACCAACAAGCAACACCAGACCAGAGAAACATGGCTTTAGCAAACAGATGCTCGTACTCTCAGGGAAACCTGCTTTTATTCACTGTTCCTATTGTTTCAGGAGGAAAGATCAAATTTATTTAAACACAGAGAAGAACTTCCAAAAGCAATGTAAAATCCTGCAGTCATTGAGGTTTTGGTATTTAGCACAATCCTGTGCAGGGACTGCAAAGAGGCCATGCAGCTTCTCAAGCCATTAACTACCATTCAATTCTCCTTTTCTCTCAAAAAGAGAGAGCCTAAGACAATATTTTACCTTTTCTATTAACGCTTAATTACAGGAATGTGATTAGTGCCACAGCTTGAAGCCAGGGAAAGAAAAGCACAATACAGGTACCACCTTTTCTTCTTTCCAGCATGCAGAGCAGGTGAGTGGAGGATGAGCAGGGGCAGTGATGTTTGTAAGGGGCAGAAATGATCCCAGGGCTGGGAGGGAATGCTTTGGGCTTTACGAGCAAAGGCAGCACAGAACACAGGTGTCTCTTCACTCTGCAAAATTCCACGTTTAGCTGATGCAATAAATCATGTATGATATAATCAATTATATAAACAAACAGACTGGCAAGATGGGCAACCTTTCCATGGTCGATGAAACCCCTTTGATTTTAGTGATTAGCTGTAAATGTGCACCCCATTACATGCACAGAAGAAAGAACAGACACAAAATGGAGCAGTGACACTCAGCTGTGCTCAAAGTCAAAGTTCATACATGTGTGACCTGAGGTGCCAGAGGTTGTTGATAACGAAGAATGTCCAAATCTGGAGCTACTTTGACAACACCACTCCTTGAGATGCTTCCTTCAAAGCAGCAGCAGAAATCAATCTTCAGGTCTTTACACTGCTTCTCCAGAGCAGCAAAAGCACTGCAAATGATCCATGACTAATTCTTCTGAGTAAATGAAGAGAATTAAATCCATCCTTCCTTACTTACTTTGCACTTCGGGGTCAATCCACTGTTGAGCTGCCTCTGTGCAAACACAAGTGCCCAGCACAGGCAGTGAGGAGCAGAGGATGCTCTCCCAACACGGGGACTGAGGAACAGAGAATGCTCTCCCTGATGACTTAATATTTTAGCTTTTATATTTTTCAGATCCTGTACTGCATTGCTGTGTAACTCTGAACTCCATACAGAGCATTAGTAAGCTCTCTTCACATTTTGGTCAGACAAAACAATACTTTTCAAGATGGGAACCAAGGTCATCATATCACCCTCAAGCCCAAAAAGCACAGAAATGAAGTGGGGGGAGCAAATTGGGGGAATTACCCAAAGCTGTAACTGGACAATTGACCCCGATATGCAAACAGACCAAACTTGTATCTGTCTGAAAAACTCATGACTGCTGTCTATCTTGGATGGAGCCTCTGCCAGGCTCTTGCGCTGCCCAAGGTGCACCCCTTGAAAGCCTCTCAATAAATACCTCCTTTATTTTCTAACTCTGTCTAGCCTCTGTTCCAGGTGGCCTCTCCAGGGCATCATCCTCAGCACAGGCAGCGAGGAGCAGAGGGTGCTGTGCCAGAAAACCCTTGGGCTGCATTCCCATTCCTTCTAACCCAACACTCCAAACTTCTCTCACACTCCTCCAGCTCTCCCTTAATTACTACAAGTAATTTTATTAATATACTTTGCAGCACCATTGACTATTACCTGAGGCTTAGCTTTAAATATGATGAGACTACATAATCTTAATGGCACTAATTAATAGTACCGTGACTTTAAAATTTCACAGATCTGACCAACAAAGCATATAAAGTGTGGTTTGGGAGGAATTTTTGGTTGGAGTCATTTTTGTTGGTAAAGCAATGTCCCTGACAAACAGCAGCAGCAAAGTGGGAGTTATAAAAGCAGAGAATTAAACTAAAACCAAAGTAACTCCCCCAGGAATTAAGACAAACATGGAAGTTTGTCCAAAACACTCAAGCCTCGAGCTTTGGTCACCAATCCAGAGACACAGGAGCCACTGGGAAGGCAGAAAGGTAACACCCCATTTGTTTGGGGTTTTTTACTTCACTATTTCCTTGTGTTCTAAGCACTGAAGCGATCACCAAGCTCTCTCTTGCTATTCCTTTGGTGGCCAAAGGCCGATGACCACTGATGGGACAGGGTGATTTGTGGGCCTGATATTTCTGAGTCTGAGAGACTTTAGCTTGCTAGTAGCTGCTGGTCTTTTCCCAAGGGAAAAATCTCTCAGGAAAGCTTCTTCTCAAAACAATCTTGGCAAACAACTATCCTTTCTCAAAACAATCTTTCTCCAAGTGGTCTTTTCGCCTTTCTGGTTCTGTTTCTCTAGTCTAAGCAATGGGATTAGAGAGGTGTCGTTCCTGTTCACCAATCATGTTAAGTCTGTATCAGAACACCTTATAAAAAGAGTAAGAATTAGACAATAAAACACTCTATGCCTTCTGAAAACACTTGGAGGCTTTCATCTTTTTCTCGTGTCCACCAGTGACAGTGGTCAAAGCTTCAGGAGCTGGACGCTGCATGAGCCAGAAAACAGAGGGTGAATAATGAGAGCGAGACCTTGTTCCTTCAGTGACACATTTAATATTTAATCCTCACGGCACATCCTGTCAGAGCAGAAAGGCTAAAGCTGTGTGTCCTCAGCAGAGGTTCTGCCAAAATGTTCAAATTCATTACTTTTGTGACTAACCTTTCAAAAAACCTGGCAGCAGAAATTTGCACTGGGGATCTTTATTTCTGGATTTTATTTTGTCCATCTTTCTCTCTCTCAGCTAAGCAGGGAGTTTAAAAAAAAAAAAAAAAAAGGCAAACTTGCTTTATTCCCAACTCCCAAAATTCAGCAGCTCATCAATCAAAGGGAAACACACGAAGTGCAGGTACTGCTGGTGTGGTTTCCAGAGGCTCTGAGCAAACAGCTCCAGCTCTGAGGAGCCACAGCTGCTCAGCACCACCCAGAAAACTGTTCTGGGAACAAAAGTACAGCAGTCAAACTGCTCCAGAGATGCTATAAATTACATTGTCAGATGAAGAGCAATATATTTACTCTGCAGTGATACTGTAATTATCAAGAAAGTGCCCTGCCTTTGCCTGCAAGTGCTGGGTGCAGTAATTAATTTTCCTCTGCATGCTGATGTTCAATAATAATATGTAAATCACTGGGTATTTGCTATAGTTATCTAATAAAATATATCTATTTTCACACTCTTGAAAGCATCGTAACACTAGGAAGCTGCATGAACACAGAAATAGTGTCCTCATGTGTCTTTAAGGCAGGCCTTAGGTAAAAAGTCTGACAGTGCCGACACCTGAAACTGTAGCCCTGCTTTTCCCATTATTTTATTCTTAACAAACCCTCATTGCAGTCAAGAGGCTCAAAAGTTACAGCCTGAGAGTCTGAAAATCTGAGTAGTCAATAATGGCAGGGAAATTCTGGTTACCCTGGAGTAAGCAGAGGGGTGAGCCCAGGGACAGCCGGGTGGGGAGGCTCACACCGAGAATGATGCAGCTTCTGCCAGGGCTGCACTGAGCTGGGGACAGAGCAGACATAAGTCCCACAGTGAGAAAATATCCTGTGGCACAATCTTTGAAGGAACCTCACCATCCTGCCACCCCAGGCAGCACAGGCCACATTTAAAACTTGCATTAAAAAAGAACAATTTTCCTACTTTCTTCCCCGAGATGAGCTCCTTGGCTCTTCCATTCCCAGGTGGATATAAACTGCAGGTTTATGGGAAATACCCTTACCTGGGAGCTAAAGAAGTCCTGTACCTGCAGGGGAACATGCAGCCATTATCTGGTATTGCAAAACTCCTCAGTTCAAGCACAACTTGAGCCTTCCCCCTCTGCCACATCCCAGGCAGTTCAGCCCTGCCCACCACCACTTTTTCCTAAATAATAACATGGATGCGCAATTAACCCTTACATCCATCGCTTCAGCCCTGGAGATCAGCAATAAAGACATTTCAAAGGTGATTTCTCAGCTCCCGCAGTTGTGGTGTCAAGGGCAGGTTGAGGGAAAAAACCCAACAAATTAACTGAGATGCTGAAATCCTGCAGAGTAGCACCACACCTGAGGGACACCACCACCCCTGGGCCCCAAAACAACCCTTCAGTGTCTCCTTAGGGCTCCTGGGCACTGCTCTTCAGTCATTCCTGGCAAGAGGAAATCACCTAAATCCTGACCCCAGCACCTATTGCTGCAGCTGTGCTTAACTGCAGGGAAATTACCCCCTAAATTTTAAATAATACCTAAACACATTGTTTTCTTACACTATAAACTCTTGTGAGTGTTCCACATTTGAATTTTTAGGCAGAAGAATGCTATAACAATCACATTAAGTGTATATCCTTGACTTCTGCAGAGGCCACATGAACTCCAGAGTGAAGAACAGAGTCTTCATCCTCCAGAAAAACTATTGTAATTTTGTCTCAATAAAGGCTGCAGGAGGATTCCATTGGGGATTTATTCGACTAGAAGAGAAACTTATTTTTCAGGGAAAAAAAAGGAAAAATATGTAACTTCTTTCTTTTTAAACAACATACATCTTAATTGGAAATACAGAATAAATTAGGACAAGAAAGCCCAGGGAAGTTTAAGGCAAAAACTCTTTAGCAGCTTTGCATACTTGAGTATGAAGCAGAAGCAAATCAACTGATAATCTTCTCTGCTAAATTTATACAAGAGACAGAATATTCTCTAGAGAATTTGTTTCTTAAAAAGAAAAAACTTAGCATTTTACTTGACCAAAATTATTTCCTATTTAAATAATCATGCTTATCCACCTCCAGACTTAGTATTCTTTTTATGGTGATTTACAGAGTGGCTTTGCCATAAGTGCTGTACAACACTCACAAGGTCTAAAGAAGTTAATGGTGTGCTGGAAATGCTTGATAAAGAATTTTTACTGTCTTTGCCATTTGACAAAATCGAGTAATAAGCATAATAAATAGATGTATCAGACATTAATTCTATGAAAGCTTTTCTAAATCTTTCTGTCCATCCTCCTTGCACTCATTCTGCATGGGACATGAGATTTCTCTGTCTTTGAAAATAAAGCTCAAATTATCTCCTGTTAACCTTTCTCCTAGAAATGCCATCTGTTAATAATAATAAAAAAAA
>VYZR01080393.1:22861-34557 GCA_013400675.1 Oxylabes madagascariensis
CATGCAATAAGGAATGCTGAGGTCACCCTGCTTGGCCCTGGCCATTAATTGCTGTGCGTTGAGGAGATCCCCTGACTGCTGTTTTGCCGGTCTTAGAGCTCTCGGTCCATTCCTGCTGCTCTGCCTCTACTCATGGATGCAGCTGCACTCTTTCTCCTGGGACAGGCAGCTCCTGTGCTGTGGGTCTCCTCTCCTGCCCATGGTACTGCTATGGGCAGGACAGATCTTCCAGGAGACATTTTAGCTGGAGAGGGCAGATTATGTGGCTCAGGACTTTTCCTGCAAGACAGAAATTAAACCTTCACCAAAATAGGTGGGAGCTCTCATCCCTCCTGGACTGGGAGGAAGGCTCAGCCATGCAGCCAGAGGTAACAGATCTGTAGGACCAGTCCTGTGTTTTCTGTGTTAGTTCAGCTTTCAGGGACTTATGGAAAAATAAATGTCATATGAAATGCAGTAACTAATAAATAATGATTTGCATTTCTGCACCATTTAGCAACTGTTCATGACTGCAGTGTTGTAACAGGTCAATGAGCAGCCAGGTGTTGCCCCCATTTTTGGTTGAGGAGACCTGGAGCACAGAACTCTGGCTGAAGATCGTTTTCTTTTCCAGAAGGGGTGGTGCATGGCCTCCTTCCCTGTTACAATCTCTCCATGGGCAATTCTGCTGCCAGGAAGAGCTGTAATCTCCCCTGGGTTGGGAAATGGCACAACAGGCACGTGTCCAGGTCACACTCACTGGCTCACTCATCCAGCAGGTTTATCTGCGGGTCCAGAGGGGAGCAAGGTAGTAAAGTGCCAGCCCTCTCTGCTGGAAAGTCTGTACCTGTGGCTGCCAGAAAGATTTTGGCCATGGTTACATGAGCTCCAGTGCTGTTTGGTCAGTCTGAAGCTGACGCCCTCCTCTGCTCTGGCTCATCTGGACAGGATCTGACATTCTGGGTGAAAGCAAATGCAGCAGCTGAAGCTGGCATGCAGGGGACTGAGCCAGCTTCAGAAAAAGCATGTGGTTTTCCAAACATCTTGCAGTCCAAAGCAAAACCAGCAGTTCTGACATGCTGTGAGCAATAAACAATGAGCTTTGTCAGCATGTCTAGAGGAAATGATAATNAGTTATCTTAGTGTGTGTGACAGAGGATGTATGTGCAGTTGAGATCAGATTGCACAATAACTTTTTCCCGATGTGCCCTATGAGACATGGAACCTTGATCTCACTCACCAGTCACCCATGCTGGGGTTGTTTTAAGAAAAATGACATCCAGGACCATTATTCAATGCTAGAGAAATTTAAAAAAAAAAAAAAAATACTCATCGTTCTGCTATGGCTAGTGTTACCCTCAGGCATTTCTGGCATGTTTCCGTTGTAAATTCATTTTACATGTGGCCAGGAAGTACAACATCTTGTTGCATCTTGGGAAAAAACCTACCATATTTCCCTGTTGCTCATTTCCAATCTACAGAAGCATCTGGTGGGAGCATGTCAGAAGATCTGTCACTAAATGTTAGAAGTTCAGCCCCCAGTGCACTTTAATGCCTGAGTCTCATTTAAAAGAACAAGGTCAAATCATATTTTACTCCTCTACTTTTTAAATTGTGACCCCTTTTTTTTTTTTGTGCTCTCTCTTTTGAATAGGACAATGTTTTTCTACTAAATACTGTTTTCACCACTGTCACGTCTGAGCAATTTGGTTTTGGAGGGAGATAAAAATTAACACTGTTGCTTTCAAGGAAAATCCTAGAACCACAAGTTTCCACCAAAGCCTGGCCCACGTATCCAAACTTTAAGACACCCTTAGCAAAAATACTACACAGGAAAAAGTGATAAAAGGCCAAACACTTCCATTTGCATGAGTGGTTCTGCAGGGCCTGAGATGATGGCTGGCCATGCTGTGGCATTTGCCAGAGGGGCACAGATTTGTTGAAGAGTATGAAGGCTCATCTTTAGTGTCATAAACATGGCCTCTCTTCCACCTCTCGTTCCTTTCTATTACTCCCTCTCTAGACCAAGCCAACATCTGCATCACCATTCCCACCATTCTTACAATGGCAACCCCAAAAAATGTCTGTTGATTGTTAGGAGGAAGGTAAAGACTTATTAGCACAGCACAGAAATTGCTTTCACTGCTGCAAGTTCCAAGCACCATAGTCTTGTGCACTTCCTACTGGCACAGTGCCTGTCCATGAGTAAGGACCTGGAGTTCTGTGGTGACAAAATCAGATCATTTCTGCCATGCTCTTCTCCCATGACCTGCCTGTTTCTGTGCCTATACCTTACCTCGCATGAGAGTCACTCTCTCCTGGTTATTCTGGGAACTGAGTTGTGAATAAGACAGGTTGCATTTCCCAGTGGTCAGACTGGTTCCCCTGTCATAAGCCTCACACTTATAATAGAAGAAGGAAAATTTGAGAAAACACATCTGATGTAATTAGTGTAACCTTTCTGCCAGGTGGTTAACAGCAGAGAAAAATGTTTGGATTTAATATACCCATGGCCCCTCTTGATAAAGGACTAAATTCCAATCTCCACTTAGAAACCTGAGAAAACTAAACATACCCTCCCCGGGAGCTCTTAAAAAGATGGATTTCCACAACTCACTTGCATTCCCAGATCTTTATTAGGCAAGAGGGAGTACAGTCATAAAGCCAGGCAAAGCCAGCAATGGCAGTATATATCCAGATAATGAGCAAAAGAACCCACTTTTTCAAATCTGTTGGCAGAGGTCCACCTCCCTTCCCCCTGTCTAGTGAAAAGGTGCCCCAAAGAGAGCTCCAGCACCTCAGTCAGGGTCAGGAGCAGGGAGCAGTCCTGTCCAAGGAGCGATGGAGGACCCCAGCTGCCTGTGCTGTGGACAGAAGATCTCTGAGCTGCCTGCACAACCACCCAAGGACCTGGTGAGAACACACACTGATACAACTCAGGGTGAATCAGGCCACAGAGTGGCACAGAGTTGCAAGGCAGGTGTTCAGGCAGCAGAGTGCCATCAACTCATGTCCTCCAGTTATCAACAAACTGGTGATAGAGTGCGGTGTACCCACACTTCTGCCTCCCTGTGAAACCTACAGGCAGAGGTGGAGGAAGAAACACTATTCCAGCACTTTTTATGGCATGCCATGAAAGCAATACAGGTGTGCAAAGGACAGACCACTTTCCCATGCAACTGTGATGCTGTTTCCTCCAAGGCACTATCATAAAAGTCAGGTTTTCATTTCAGTGTGTCCTAAGCACAAGGGTCCTTAAGGCTTCTGGGCCTCACTGTGGTCTCCAGAGCTGTTTTATCTTCTCAGCTATGCTTTACTGGGAGGTTGCATCATGCCAGTTTGGAGAAGGAACTTCATCTCTCCTGTCTGTTGGGTTGCTGTAACCTGCTTTGCCCAGAACTTATAATTTCAGATTGTTTGGAGGCTGCTGCTTCATGCTAACTATGTTGTACCCAGGGCAGTATTTACCACTAGAGGGATTTCTACATGGGTGCCATCATTTACAACTGCTTATGAATGATTTGGGGCTGAAGTTGTAAATGCTGATCTTCAGTCTGAAAGTCCTAGAGGATTTGATGAGTTTAGCCTACGTTAGGATACTGACAGCTTTCTAACTGCAGTCTCTTACTCTCCCCTTCCACTCTGTTTTACTAGGTCTATTTGGAGTTTACCGAAATACCCATGGGCTGGCTACCAATTCAGTGAGGTCTAGGATGGATTCTTCACCACATTTAGCTAAAGCTAAGATCAAAACTAAGCATTACTCTTGGAGCTGGAGCTGTGCAGTTAGAAATTATTGGGAAGGTGTATGTGGAAAGTCCTACGTGTGGGGGACTTGGAAGTTTTCCAGGTTTTGCATATTTCAACCCTTTGTCTGATTAATTTATATATTACATCCATTCTAAACCTAGAAACATAATCAGAAGACCTAAAATAATCCCTCTGAGAACCTGTAAACCTACCTTTCCTGGAAGAAAAGGAAGATGCTTTCTCCTTTCATGAAATCCCTCATTGCAAAAACACATAGCTTTGAATGCAGAGCAAGAAACAGCAGGAATCAGGAGTAAAGGAGGAGACTTACATGGAAAAGATAGAGATAGTCCAAGCAGAAGCAGAGGCAACATGAATTGTCCATGGGTATTTATCCAAGAAGATTTGCTCATCTCTGCTTCCATCAAAAAGGAATGGTGCCCAGGGGAAGCTGTGTCAGTGTCCCAGTGGTGCAGTGAAGATGATTATTAGGTGTTTGGATAACATACCTGCTCTCTTGGCTAGCCAAATGTATCGTGTGACATGGACACAGGTAAGAGAATCTGCCTGGGCAGCTTCAGCGAAGAACAGAACTCATTTTCCCACCCATATTCATGCATTTCATTTTAGTTTTCTTCCTTTCTCTCTTCTTTTTTCCATTCCATTCCCTCCCCTCCCCTCCTCTTTTTTGTTCCAGAAGGCACCCATCCAAGTGGCCCCACGAGCTGCCTGTGTTGTAGAGCTGCTTTCCTGCAGAGCAGCCATCAACTGGCAGCAGCTGGTGGGGGAGCTTGGCAGCAGGAGCTGTGATGACCTCTCTGCTGCGAGGTTTGCACAATGCCATGGGAACTCCTGGAACGGATGGGAATGATGTACACAAGAGATATTCCTGGGGCCATTACACAGTGCTGGAAGAGGCTGGATTGCAGCGGTCCTATTAATGTCTTTCATTCATCTCCAGTGAAGTCAACAGTTGAAATCAATTTTAAGCACTTGGATCATACAGAATATATAAATACCTGTGTTCTGTCTAGCTGTAACAATTCAATGATAAGTATGACTCCCTGGTGAATGAACAGGATATCACAGGCTTATTTTGTCTTCCAAATGGGTCAGAGTTGAATCTTTTGCTGGATTGCCACATTCATTTTCTCTTAACAGGTTAGATTTTCACTTGGAGAAGGCATTGTTATAGTTCTCAGGCTCAAAATCACAACAGAAACACCTCCAGATCTTCTGAAGATAATGAAAACAATTTTTTTATAACCGGCAATTTGGTTCTACATCCTAACGAACACCTTCATTTTTATATATATCAATGTAGTTTAGGTTTATGTATTCCATATATATAGATCCAGTAACCTTGAAGCAATATGTATCCCTTCTTGACTACTTTAAGAAGTATTAAATTCATTAACCTTTATAGGCAATAATGACCCTTCCCGTGGTATCCTTGTTTTGCACCATTATCTGAAATAATAAAGTTACACCCATAGCTTCGGATACATGATTTTCAAAACCACTGTTGGCTTTGTTAGAAATGATAAAAAACATTTATAATATCTTAAAAGAAGAACCATTTAGCATTTCTTTTGAATGGTGCAGTTAGAGCATTTCTAAAAATTTCAATGGCCATTTACAATTGCTGAAAATTCCACCTGACAGCTGGTTGAAAATTGTGGAAAATACCAAAGCGAGCTTAAAAATCAGATTGTTTTGGCTAGTGTGGGTATTTCTCCAGGCTTTAAAAACAAGGCAGTGGGATAAAAAAAATTCTGATCTTAGCATTATACTTTCAGGCAGACTGTAATAGGTGTGCTGTGCTTTCCAGTGTGTTTCGGCACTTGTACTCCATGTGCTATGTATATATCTATAGATACACACACGCTGCCCAGTTTTCTTCACTTGCATGTTCAGCTGAGCGGTGTTTGAGCTTCAAAGGACATGCAAGCAAACACACATTCATGTGCCTGCACACAGAGATAAATCCAGCTCTGAATATGCACATGCAATAAATGCAGAATTTGTGCTTATATCACACCTGCTGCCTTGCAATCCAAGATCTCAAAGTATTTTGAAGTCATTTAGATACCTTGTCCCTTCTTCACCCATTTCGCTCATTCTGTGCTTCTCTCTTTCCACATGGGATAGGTAACAACTAACCTTCTGGTCACCATTGCCAAGTGGATATATTTATAAATTTCCTAGTGAAGTGACCTGATTCCCACAGGTCCTGGAAGGTTAGTAGTGCTAGGAGCAACACCTACATTATCACCCTAAGCCATGTACTCATCATCAGAGCTGGTGATCTCTCCAATATCTCCTTTGTGCCACACAGTCCTCTTTTAGATTTTCATATCCTGCTCATCATCCTGAAACAGAAGGAGAGACTTCTGCAGCATCCTCAGCTCTGAAAATGGTTTGTTCAGAACCTCCCAGGATTCAGTCTGATTTTGTCAGAGGAAACACAAGCATGGTGATTGTCAGCTGTGTGAATCCCAAGGGAGGACCACAGAATTCCTGTTAGACACTTGATGAGCCAGGCACAAAGCTATCAGCATCCCAGGTCTGCTCTGAACATCACAGAAAGACTAAAAATTTTTAAATTAAAAAAAGAAATTCCATCAAGTTTAATCTTTCAAAAGCCACAGTCCATCTGGGTGCCTTCTTCCTTGGTATTAATTACAAAGACTGTAATCCATAAGCAAAATACGAGCGAGATGTAAGCTCGCTGCCATTGTCTTTAATATTTTGCTTGCTAACAGGGCATCTAATCCACCATGAGCAGCAATTCATCAAACCTCAGGGGCTACCTAAAGCACACAATCCCTCTAAATGAGCAGTAATCTCCTCCATGGAATCTTCCATCTCATGAAATAATAAATGATGTTAAAGGCTCATTTGCTGTGGGATCTTCTGGCAGTAGAGGGGATGGCACCCAGCTCCAGGCACAGCAGAGAGCAGAGCCCTGGAACAAGTATGGGCAATGAAGCAGATTCCTGGCACTTTCACCTTTGTGGTAAAGAGCGCTTCTTCCTTGGCGCAAAAGTGCTCTGCCAAAATTTGTGAGCATGGACACTGGACTAAAAAGATCCCACTAGTGGTTTCAAGCAGTGAGATCAATAATAATTTCCACACTCGGCTCTTTCACATAACGCTTCTCTCCCTGCTCCCTGTGGGATAAACAGTGGGACTCAAGGCTGACATTTTGCAGATGCTGGGAGTGCGGGCAGTTCCGGCAGTGGCGGCAGGAGAAGGAGGCAGCACGGGGGAGAGGCACAGACAACTGAAATTCATTACTTGGAGAGGTTGCGAGGGTCAGTGACAGTGGCACTGAATGGATTTTTCCAGCCGTTTTGAGATGAGATTTGCACTCTGTAATCTGAATGCTTTTATCTATTTCTGAAAATAGACAGGAATTTTTTCCACAGGCTGCTCCAATCTGGCCATGGAGATGCAGGGAAGGATTACAGGGATAAATTCAGGTTTTGTTAAGCAAGCATAGCTTTTCCAAACCAAACATAGACAGCATTCTCACAGCACAAACATGTGTACCAGAGTTCTCTTGTTGGAAGGACATGTCCCCTTGTGCAAGAGATGAAAGTGCGAGGTGCTGTGCACAGCCCTGGAGCCCTTAACTCCTGTTTTGTATTCTGTCTGCCTCTCCAAGCCAGCTGTGCAAGTGCCAGCGAGGTCTCTCCAAAGCTGCAGAGAATGATCTAGATTTGTTTCCCCTGCTGAACCGACAAGTACTAGTTTACCCAGTGATTATTTTCTGTTTCACTCACATTTTGCTACAGTTGAGTTTCCTCTCTTGCTTAGTCATGTCCTCTTCTGGCAGCAGTTTCTCTGAAAAGAGAGCTGATTCTAGAAATTAGCTAAGCCAGAAACTGTCAAGTGGTGTATTACAGCACTTTCAGGGATAAGGAATTGATAATAAGCCAGCTTTATTTACTAACTTTTTCTATTCAGAATAGAAAATATGATTCTAGGGCTTGGTTTTAGTGTCACTAAAATGTTTTCACCTAGAATCTGAAGGATCTGCTTAGGTGTGGATATAGTGTTGCCTTGGGGCAAAATAGTGTGGGATAGCAGGACCTGCAGTTGCACAGCATCCCCTGTGTTCACAAGATTTTACCACTTTCCTGGTGTCCCTCAGTGCCACCAGCCCCATCTGCAAGCAGCACACCTACCCGGACTTGAGTGACACAGTCACTTTCCTGCCCAACTCCTTCCATGTGCCAGTAATCTAACCTGCACTTTAACACCCTCACTTTAAATACGAAACAGGTGCTACAAAGCACAGATTTTATTTTATTCCCACCATTTATGGGTGGGAAGAGCTCGGTCCTGAGCTGTAACCCTGCTCTCCCAGGCTGCAGACTGGGGACATGCCATTGATAGGGGCCAAATATTTGTGCAGTGGCAAGTGCTGGGCCAGCAGATTGTGAGCTTTCCTTACTGTCCTGCCAGGAGGTGGCTCTGCCTAGCCATGCCCAGGTGGCCCATAGAGCTGCAATGTAATCACTCAGGAGCAATAACTCTTGGGAAAAGTGAGGGAAAGGAAAAGGTAATTCTATTAAACACCGCAGTCATTTATGGCAGTAAAGCCTTTGAGGTGGGCGGGTATGGATCTGCATGGAAAACAGTACACATGGCCAGGGCCACAGCAGAGCATGCAAGGGCTGGAAAACCATGCCAAGAGCTGAGCTGCTGAAGCATCTTGACAGCTCTGAAAGATGATGATGGTGAGTGACCGTTCCTTGGAAGCCTCCTGGAGATTCAGAGCAGGGGAAAGGTCTCTTAGGAGGCAGCCAGATCCACTGAGCTTCAGCTGTTTGACAGAGGTTTAGATCAGCCCTTCTCAATGCAATGCAGCACGTCCATCAAAACAAAAAAAACAAACAAGCAAGTTAGCAAGTGCAAAAACCCATTGGCATTCACCCATGCCCTTAATATTTACCAGCAGCCTCTCACCACCCTCCTGTCTGTGCGTCTTGCCTTTTGCCTGGGCTCAGAGCACAGTTTTATTTCAAGCCAACAGCAAGCACTGCCTGGGGTGGCCAGACACCTTCAGATGCAGCCGTTCAGTGCCACAGAAGACGAGACATCAACCATTTCCCCTTGGCGAGCTGATACTGACAGCAAAATTAGTTTAATCCATAATTTGGAAATTGTTTCTGTGATTTACCAACCCAGTCAGACTACAAAACACCTTCTGGACAAATGAAGATACTAAAAACATACTCTAAAGAAGTGTTCTGAGGAATTTTCTTGTGGGACAGGATGTTTGTGCAGATGGCAACCTAATTCCAAGAATTTAGAATTTAAATGGTGCTTGTGCTCAGCAGACTCTCCACACTTGCTCCTAATGGTCCCACCAGGTGCAGTTCCCCATATACCAGCCTTCCCACACTGGTGCTAGATGGGCTCTGTGCTGTCAGACCTTCAGCTGGCTCTTCTGCCTCTCTCCCTGCCTCCCCCAGTAAACAAATAATGGCAGACTCCTGTTCAGCCTTGTCTATTTTGGGATCTCTAGCAGTCCTACTGATAATCACTGTTGTAAATGTTTACACTGATAGGAGACTGGCCCATATTGTACAGAGATAATAACAGTACAATTTGATATTCATGAGGTGCTGATGATTTCTAAATATAGAAACAGAGTAATTATTGCTGGCATTACAGGCTGGATTTCAAAAAGCAGATAAATGGAGAAATGGATATGCTATTTATTGCACTTCAACAGTAACAACAGGAAAGCTGTCTCCCTTGATTAGGCAAGGGCCAGACTGCAGAAGGCAGAGCTCATGGCAGAGGGTGAAGGGATGTAATAGCTACCAATGGAAGGGAAAAGCACAGCTATAGGAAAGAAATCTGAAATGCACCCAAGGCCAAGTTCAAACCAATGAACGTGACTAGGCAAGATGGCAGAGGAACGGGTTGGGTGTACCGGGAAAACCTACTGTGACTGGACAAAAACACCACTAACAAAATCTCTTGAGGAAAGGCAAAGCCTTTGGCCACCCCAATCAATACCTGTCTGCAGCTGGAGCAGGCTGCCAGAGTGCAGTGAGAGCATGCTGGACCAAGATTCCAACCATGTGCTTCCACAGGCAGCGAGCTCAGGCCTCACTCTGCACAAGCTGCAGGGGCACTCAAGACTTGCACACAAGGTTGAGCTGGGGGAATGGCATCCCTGCATGCTGGCCACTGAAGCAAGTGCCAGCTCCTGCTCCTGGCTCAGGGATATGCCCGCTATCAATACAGACTGGGGGATGAAGGGATTGAAGGCAGCCCTGTCAACAAGGACTTTTGGGTTCCGATGGATGAAAAATTGGACTTCAACCAGCAATGTGCAGTTCCAGCCCTGAAAACCAACTGCATCCTGGGCTGCATCCAAAGCAGCATGGCCAGCAGCTCAAGGGGGGCGGGGGATGATTCTCCCCATCTTCTCCACTCTGGTGAAACCCACATGGAGGGGTGCATTCAGCTCCTGGGCCCCAACATAACAAGGACATGGACATACTGGAATCAGTCTAGAGGATGCCACAAAGATGATCAGAGGGTTGGAGCTCCTCTCCTATGAAGACAGGCTGAGAGAGCTGGGGTTGTTCAGCCTTGAGAAGAGAAGGCTCTGGGGAGACCTTATAGCAACTTCCAGTACCGAATGGGGGCTTACAAGAAAGATGGGGACAGGCTTTTTAGAAGGGCCTGTTTCAAAAGAATGCAGGGTAATGGTTTTAAACTAAAAGAGGACCATTCAGTTTAGATATAAAGAAGAAGAATTTTACCACATGAATGGTGAACCATGGTAACAGGTTGTCCAGAGGGGTGGCAAAGGCCCCATCCCTGAGAACACTCAAGTACAGGTTGGAGCTCTGAGGAATCTGGTCTAAGTTGAAGATATTCCTGATTATTGGAGGGGGGACGGAAGTGATCTTTAAAGATCTCTTCCAAACCCAAATCTTCTGTGATTCTATGGACATGTGTGTTAAATCATTCCCTTTTTCTGACTTTCTTTGCTTCATTTTAGGAAAATTCAGATCTTATGAAGACAATAAAAATAACGGGAACTCAGTGTTTCTGATGAACAGGCTGCTGCTTGACTATAGAGTTCTTCAATACAGGTGCAGGCTGTATACTTAGCTTTGGGCATGCAACTTGGTATTGCTGAGGAAATTCCTGACAGCATCTCTGCTCTGTCAAATGCTGTGTATCTTGGGGTATGTGTTTGGGGCCATGTCCTTCTCCCAGTCTCTAAAGGATGCCAACAAGCTTATATACCTAATTATTGGGCAGACCCCCATCTGTCTGGAAGCATGGCCTTTGCAGTTTCCACAGCAATGGTACCCACAGTGCTGATCACTGTGCTGGCTGAACTGCCAGAGCCATCCAGGATCTGACACTGTTTTGTGCAGCCCTTCCCACCCACCCCTGTGAGGAACCTCACCCTTGGCTGGTGTTTCTACAATAGAGAAAGCCAGATTTGCTTCGACTTTGCCCTTTAACATCACTGTGCTGAACAAAGTGCTCACCAGTTTCTGTTGCTGTAGAGAAAAACATGTGGACTCTAGCCAGGCTGCTTCCCCAGAGAGATCAAAAGAAGTGAAACCTCCAAACAGAACACTGCAGGAGCTGTAGATTCACCTGGGGTTTGGTTGTTCGTAATGACTCTCGACAACAATTTACTGAAGTGAGATGAGGAAGGGGTAATATTTACCCACCAGTTGCAGACTTTGGTCTGAAAGTTAATTGCAAAGAGGATGTTTCTAAGATTAGCAATTCCTGAAACAGTCTCCTTATTAGGTGATTCTGCACTCTCAATTTCTCCAAGGTTTAGGGAACTCATGTTTGCGTGTGAATTTCACATAGATCACCCCAGTAGATGAAGAGCTAAAATTATTCACAGGTTCTGTGCTACTCTTGTGCCTTTCCTACACCTTTTCTATGCTTACTACTGTACA
>VYZR01080418.1:0-20041 GCA_013400675.1 Oxylabes madagascariensis
TTTATCTGAGCTCGCAAGGATATTTCTGCTGGAATTCTGCCAAGTTCCCTCTTTCAGGCACCTGGGGAATAAGCAACAATCACAACAGTTCTTCGGCAGCAATTCCCCTCCAAGAATAGTGCGTGGTGGTTTCATAAATGTTAATCAAATGAGCTTTTCTGCACTGCTGGGAATTAGTTGAGTGGCACTTCTGTCACCCTCATTTGTCGTCGGGAAAACTGAGGCACAGTGTTCCTGTAAGGTTATGATTTATACAAAATAAGGTTTTTATGGTAGGATTTTTTTCCCCCCTCCCCATGCATTTTAAGTGGATTTGGTGGATTTGACCTTGGGTGAGACTCAGCCTGCTGGAAATGGGGTGATTTGGCTGATGGTCCTGGCTCTGGGCACAGCTTCCACTGAACATTACAGGCTTTCCTTAATGAATTAACTGATTATTTCTGAGAACCAGAGTAGCGCTGATGGGATGTTTCATGGCAGCATTTGTCTGCCACGGATTCTGTGCGTGCAGGACCAGGGATAACCTCGTTCCTGAGTCCCAGATACTCAGTTCAAGACACTCCACTGTGCCAGACAGATTTACTGTCCAACTGTGTCTTTACACAAATGCCCAACCCTGGGGGTTGCTGAATGCTCCAGCATCTCTCCAGGCTGTTTGTCAGGAGCTGGAATGTCTTTTGTCTGCATCCTGAGGACTGAGCAGGCAGCCTGTGGGATGAGGGGTTTCAGTCTCAATTTTGCCTCTGTTCAGCACATTCTTCTTTTCTTTTTTCTTTTTTTTTCTTTTTTTTTTTCCCTCCTGCACTCATTAATTACTTCCTCATGTGCCAATTCCTGCCTGAGAAACACTGGGAGTTTTCGAGGTTTTTGACAGAGAGGAGTCTGGAAAAGGTTAAAACCTGGATTAGGGAATGTTTATCTGAGAAAAGTTTGATTGACAGAATTTCTGTGAGCAGGCACTTTACTTTTGTAATAAATAACTTTACTCCTGCAGTAAACTCAGGTTTAGATTTCACTCCATATTTCTGATCTAAGGCCAGTGAGAGCCAAAGGCTTTGCTTCATGCTTGTGCTTTACCAATATTTTTGTGATTCAGAGGATCCTTCCTCGTGCAAATTCCCACAACACCCCGCATCTTTAAAGGTCTGCACGAGTATTTTTGGGAAGAGACAGAGGAAGAGAGACCCCTGAGGTAAAAAAATTGACCATAGGTGACAGCTCCCTTCAAACCCAACTCAAAATGCTTTGTGCCTCGGGGATTATCTGCTCATCTCCTTTTGCTCCCTCTAATCCAGTGGGTGATCACATCTGATGACAGCTTTAAAATAATAATCTGAACAAAGCAAGCAATTCCCATGGGAAAGCTCGGGGTGCATGTACTTGTAAAGAAAATGCCACTTTTCCCCCCTGTAGAACAAACTGTGAGTATTAACCATCTGTGCAAGCAGTGCTGGAAAGCTCCAGCCTTTTTAATCAGAGCTTTGGATTCCATAGCAGGCATTTAATCGGCTGTGGGAGTGTTTTCAGCCAGGTTATGTAAATGCTGTCAAGAAACCAAGTGGCTGAGAGAGATGGATGGAAGGAATGTGCTGGGAGGAGGCAGAGAGGAGGCTGGATTGTTTAGGGGTTTAAATTGTAAAGCTACAGATAAACTGGCGACATCCACAACCCTTTCACACTGGGCACTCACCCTGAATGCTTTATGGAGTTTGCTTTCTAGGGAAACCCGCTCTGGGGATGCACAAATGTGGGAGGGAACAGGCTGAGTGAGCAGGCAGGGGTCCAGAGGATGAGAAAAGACAGGCACAAATGTTTGAAAGTGTTCTCAAGTGGGCACCTTGATGTGTATGGATGTGGAGCACGAGAGGAACCAGCACTCCTGGAGGTGCCTGCCCTTCCCCACACAGAAATTCCCGATTAATTTCCTCCAGGAGCAAAAATGCCCTAAAATTTAACCATTCCTGGGGACAGATCTCATCTCGTTGGTGTCTCCAAGGTTAAGGGGTGGGAGAGCTGAAGCATTCCTGCCTTCCCATAACAAGAAGCGACAGCTTCTAATTAGAATTCATTAGAGGCAGCCCCGGGGAACTGATGGGACCATTTTTCAGGATGTGTTGCTGAAATTATTTTTCATCTCACGATGACATGTTGGCTCAGTGCTCTGAGTTCTCTTCCCCAAGCCTACAGATGTCCTTTGAGTCATCTGTGCTGTGCCTAAAACTGAGGCTATGAGACCCCAGAGCCCTCAGCAAACCCTGGGCATGGCCATGAAACAAGAGAAAGGGAATGAGGGAGCAAAATGAGGCAAAAACATTGGGGTTTTTTGAGTTACAAGGTAAAACTCATTGTCTAGACGAGCATTCCATAGAAGCTGGAGCACAAGGAGATCCACAATTACTGAATGTCTGGATATTTTGGCAGTTATTTGGTACTTACCTTGAAATATCAGCTCCCAGAGTCAAAGTATTCTGAGAGAAACTCTTTATTCTTTAAAAAAATAAACTTTACTCCAAGAATTTACAGCGCAAAAAACTTCTGTCATGTGAACTATTCCATGTGAGATCCTCTGGAAAAAAAACCCCATCTTTGCCTTTTAGTTCCACCTCATCTTTTACTGTTTGGACTGAGAATCTTCCTTGCTTTGAGTCCTGGACCAGTCTGTGATTTGGGTTATTTTTTAATCAAAAAGCAATAAAAATTGGTTTCAGAAGGATGAAACCAAACAAGAAGGAGCAAGGAGCATATTCTGCTTGGAAAATGAATCTCAGTACACTCAGAGCCTGTGATTCCATTGCCTGTTTGCTTTTACTGCCTTTCCAAGGTTCAGACATTTTTATTAGAGCCAAGGAACATTCCAGCTTCCAAAGGTAATAGAAATGCAGGGTGCCAGAAAACAACAGCAAACAATAGCAAAGGGAATTTTGGTTTGTTGAGGTGCTGCTGCATTTGCTGGTTTTGCCTCTCTCAGGGTTCCAGCAGCACCCCCCTTACAGGACAGACACCTTGTATTCCCAAATTCCTCCATGGCTTCATGCCTGTGGGGCTCTGAGGGCTTTAATTAATCTTTAATTAGGGATTGTGAGCCTCTGCTCACAAACTGAAGGGCCTGGGGGTTCCATCAGGCAGCCAAACCCGTGGTGGCTGGAGCTCCTCTTCCTCCTCTGCATCCTTCAGTCTGGGTAAAAGCGGAGATGCCAGGAGGAGGCTTTGCACGTGGATAAAATGGATAAAGCCTCAGCTGCCCATTCCAAAGGAAAACGAGTGGAAAAAGGTGGTTGAACTCCTGCCCAGGGGAGAAAAGCTTGGCAGGACTGATCACAGCCATGGATATGAGCCTTCCTCACCTTGAGAGTGAGGGAATTTGCCTCTAGGATTTCAGTTCCCTCCTGTTCTGGCTGGAGAGAAATTGTGCCACAGAAAGACGGAGAACACTGGCACCAGCACAAAGATTTTTCTCCCTGCATGATCACAGAGCTGTATGAAATTCAGTAACCCAGGAAGGCATATTCTACAGGCTGCAGGAGATTGCTGCCTGGGTTCCTCTTGCAAGAACGTATTTCAGAAAGTCTGAAATATCTTAATATCTTAATATCTTAATGTCTGAAATATCATTTTATCCCCCACACACAGCCCCACCATCCTGGATCATCCAGGAGCTCGTCACACCATCACCAGGCAGGTTCTGAAGGTGCAGACAAGTTCCTTGCTGTGGGTGAAATGCCATTTGTCACCGTGGTGTTGTGGTGGGGGGGATTTTTGGGGAAAAGAAAGAGTTTTTAATTGCCGTTAATCAGGCTGGAGCCTGAGCAGGCAGCGCAGGTGATGGTGGGAGGAGAAGGCAGCAGCAGCGTGGAGCTGACACAGAACACTCCGCAGCAGATCCGTTCTGGTCCCTCCTCCAGGATGTTCTGCTGCACCCTGTGGCACCTCATGACAGAGAGATGAGAATTCCTCATGATCTCACTCCAGTGTTTTTCCAGGGGAAGCTTCATGCCCGCACAAGCATTCCGTGGGATCATCCAGCCTAATCACTTGGACACGGGGCTGCTTTGTCCGACTTCATGCTCTGCAAGATACCCATGACACATCAAGCTGTAAAGATCATTTATGAGCAACTCAAGCTGGCATTTCTACACGAGGTGTCAGCCAGGGAGATCTCAGTCTGGTTTTTAATACCCTCATAAGCCAAGAGCTTAAGTCATCCCTGCTTTGTCACTGTGTGTTAACTGTAGCCATCGACAGATTTAGGGTGAGATTTTAGACATTGCTTCATCACTGTTGGTTTTAAATAGAACAGACTTCCCTGAACCGTGCATGTGGGTTCTGAAAGTGCCATTCAGCATTTTTCCCGCACATGGATAATGGGAACACGGCCCACAGGGTTTTGCCAGAGAGATGTGGAGCCTGAGGTTCACAACTGTTTTCAGAAGAGACAAGAGGATCTGGGACTATCTGGGAATCTTCCTGAGGATTCAGCAGCCTCCTTCCAGGGATCCATCTCCAGCTGGCAGGAGTGGATGTCTTCAGTAGCAAGACTTTGATAAGGGGAACAACACAAAGCCATCAAAATAGAAATCAGCTCCTGTTCTGTTAAATTACCCTGTCAGAAATTCTCTCCGTGGCCAACAATCAAGCTGACAATAAGCTAATTACAGAAAGACCTCTAAACACAAAAAGCATTAGATTGGCTGAGAAGTTGTTACCTGCCTGTATTTTCCTGTCTGAGCAGCCCAGGAGTCTTGAGGCACATTGTTGATTTGCAATCCCAGGGGTTGTGTGGGGAGATAAAATCTGCAGGAGTGCCTGTGACTCTCCCAGATCCCGTGGCTGAGGCACAGCAGCCAATTCGGCTGCACAAAATCTCTCCTTCCAGCCAGCACTGCCTGCAAAGTCAACCTCAAGGAGCTCCAACTCTGTTTCTTACATAACACTCAATAACAAACCTCGTGGAAAGTCCTCCCAGCCCTCCTTGTATCATTTAGACAAGGAAAAAAAGCCCCTTTAGGGCAAAGCAATTCAAGCCCCTCTTCTGTAGATGATGGAAGTGGACGCTTAGCCCTAGAGTGCATTTAAACACCCTGAGGAGCACTGCACAGGACAATTATGCTGAAATTCCATCTTTTTCTCTCTGAAACTTTGCCAATTCTTCCCCTGCTCCTCGTTTATTTGCCATTGGCATGTCCCCCCACAAAGGGATGCTGCAGTGGCTCACACTCCTCAGTGAAGTTTGTTCCCACCAGATTCCCTGTCTTGGTGTGTGGATAAAAAGAGGGATTCCTGTGAGGGAATGGCAGCAAATCCCCTTCCCTGGGCACCTCAGGAGTGGAGAATGGGCTCTGGTGGGGAATGGGCAGCCTTGCAAGGTCTCCTTCCTCAGCATTCCTGCCCCAAAGATGGGATGTCCCTCCTGGTGACTCTCCCAGGGCCTGCAGCAGCACCAGGATTTCATGAACGGGGTTTTCAGCAGTAAAAATCACCAAACCTGGGACTGCAAGGGGCTCGTGAAGGACTGGAAGGGTGGGGTTGTTGTGTGCAGGTTCACTTTTAAAAATTAACTCAATTAACTCTGATTTAGGACAGGGTGTGGGGCTGCTGTGTGCAGTTTCACTTTTAAAAATTAACTCTGATTTAGGACAGGACCCGACAAGAATCACAGCAACGAGCACTATCCATAAAATCCTTGTGTGGGGCTGCTGTGTGCAGTTTCACTTTTAAAAATTAACTCTGATTTAGGACAGGACCTGACAAGAATCACAGCACAAGCACCATTCATAAAATCCTTGTGTGTGCACCACAGACAGGGAGGCACAAGGATCCAATTCCCCAGGAACAAAGCCAAATATTCATTTACAGCCACACAGGCCTCGACTCAGGTACACGAGTGAGTTGCTTAAATAACTGCAGCAGGGAAAAAAAAAGGAGGATTCGTTTCCTTGTGTACCTTGTGGCTGGACCCAGGTTCAGGGCTGGGGTAATCCCACTGATTTCAGGATCACTTTGGGATTTTGAAGGCTCTGTTAAAGCAGCAGGATGCTGCTGCTCTGCTCCCAGGCTTTCCCATCCATTAGCATTCCAGGGTGGTAGAAACTCATCCCATCTTGCACAGTGCTGAGAATTTTAAGATAACAAAGAAGCCAAGATGCCTGCTGTCACCACCACCAGCTAATTATAGCAGCATGGACAGGCTTCCCTTGCACAATTCCATATGCTGTGCTCCTCCAGCACAACAAATAAACCATATTAGAGAGGGAAGGCTGAGAAAACATTTCTGATTTTGAAATCCTCTAACCCCAAAGTCAGAAACACATTAAATAATTGAATGGGAATTTGCCTTTTTTTATTTTTATTTCCATACGTGCTTCTGGGGAAGTGGGCAGAGTGCAGGGGCAGAACTTGATATTTAGCAATTTATTAAGAGTTTCTTTTCTCTGTTAGACTCCTTCACAAAACCTTGGGCTTTAGGCACAGCCATCCCAGAATTCAGCCAGTTTTCCACCTGGGACACTCAGCAAAGGCCAGAAGACTGATCCAGTTTTCCTAATTTTTCAGTGATGGAGGGATCCTGCCTTAGATATTGTGTGGAGCAGCCACAGGAGGAAGAGGGGACACCAAATACCCCTCAAGGAACAGAACTGTTGGCACAGGTGATTATCCCACACCGAGTCTGCCACCTGCCTGGTCCTGCCACCCTTAATTCTTCTTTTTGCTACGTTTTCCAGCTGTTTTTCAGTGCTAAAAATTGCTGGGAGGGAATAAAGAGGAATCCCCCTCGGGCTTGGATTCTATTAAGCCGTGGTTCCATTTGCTTCAGAGGAGAGAGACCTAAATGTGGAACTGAATTTCCTCAAAGTTAATTCCCAAAGCTGGGCACTGGAGGGATGTAGGTCACTTTGCTTTGTTCTGAGGCTGAGCTGAGCTATAAATACCATTGGTTTTTCCCTGAAAAGTGGGAGCACACTCATCCTTGCTGCTTTATCCAGGTCATTGCCTCCGAAGGTAACGTCAGTGGCTTCTGCTGCCACTTCCAGACTCTGCTTTTAAGGAGATGATTCTCCAAATTTTTTTCCCCCCCGTATTAAGCATGGAAAACAACACTGCAAGACATGCAATTGGGGAGATTATTTTTCTCTACAGGTCCTGAAAACACATTTTGGGCTGCCTGTTTTCCCCTCAATCACCAATATATTTTTATCCCATGGAACATTCACCTTCAAAGAACATCACAAAGGGATCAAGTGGCCCAAGTTTTCCAGGTGCTGTGTCTGGAAGGTGCAAAATATTAAGGAGATTCCTTTTGGGGGAAAAAACCCCTGAGGTTCACAGGGATAAATCCATATAGCCTGGCTTACCCTGGAGTGGCTCCCATGGCTGACAGAAGGTGCTGAAGGAATAGTCCATGAATATTTCTGTGGAACAGCGGCATCCAGTGGGCAAAGAACGATTCCTGCCAATATCCTTGGAAAACCGGGATGGGGCCACGGAAAAGCCGAGGTTTCTCCCCAGTATTCGGTGCTGTGCTACTCCAGCCCGTTGCAGTAAATGTTGCAGTGCCCAAACTTTCCTTAACATCCAAGCTGAGTTTCCATTGCTGCATTTTGACCCATTGCTTTTTGGGCTGATGATGCCTGAGAAGGTAACTTTGCAAAGAGTCAATTTTATTTTTAGTTTTATTTTTAGTTTTATTTTTAATTTTATTTTTAAAATAGAGAGTAGCTTGATTTTTTATTTTAAACAATTTTAAATTTTGTTTTTAAGGAGGGATTAGCTTGAATTTTAATTATTTTCAATTTAAAAATATTTAGGTTTTAATGTTTATTTTTTAAAGAGAGATTAGCTTGAATTTTAAGTTTTAAAATATTTCATCTTTATTTTTTAAAGAGAAATTAGCTGGGAAAAAAAACCCCAACCAGACATAACTCAGAGCCTGGATGTGCAAGCTCCTGTTGAGAACAAGCACTGGCAAAAGGAAGGCCTAAATTATCTCAGTATTTACTGGGTGAGCCCAAACTCTATGAATGGATCTTGTAGGACAACTGGTGTTGGCTGCACTCACCTGCCTCTAATTCATTTTCACATTTACATTAACATAAATCTGCCTGGCAAAAATCAAGCTGAGGGAGGGAACACCGGAGCACGTTCAGACCCACTTGACCACATCCCAAAATATTTTCTAGCACTCACCTTTCACCTCCTGGCCAAAGGCTGCCATGAAATGCAGTTTTGTCAGGACCAAGGCAGATCAGTTCCCTCATTCCAGGCTCACATGTTCACATTTCCCCAGTCTGTGTGTTTAGCTGGCCTGGCCAACATCACTTTTACGCAACATGGAGAGGACAAGGGACACCGAGTTCTCCTGTTTGGCTTTATCAAGTGGCAGTGACAAGCTTGTTTTTGGACAGGTCCTTTGTACCCTGTAGCCATAAAACTCAGGGTGACAGCTGCTGTGCCCTGACACTGTCTCAGAAATTTTCTCTCTTCAGTCTCCACAAGCTCCAGGCCATGCTGCTGCCTGATGTCCTTCCTCCCTCTGCTTGAGTTCCAGGGCTCTGGTGGTGCTCCTGACGGGCTGGGGTGGCACAAGGGATGTTTTTTGTGACCTTGCTGCCACATTCCTGCTGGCTGTGAGTGCAGGGAAGGCTGGCAAGGTTTTACCTCATTTAACCGGAGTTTTCAAGGTGTCTCTGAGCTCAGCAGGGGCGAAGTCGGCGGAGTTGGTGCGTCCTGCACCTGACAGGAGAGAGTCACATGAACACTGTCATCGCTATTATCATCACAGACAGCATACAAACTCCTAAATTGCCTCTGAAGGTAATTATAAAAGTGGTAGTCCTATGCTTTAAGGTTCAAGGCCAGGCTGGATGGAGCAACCAGAACGTGTCCCTGTCCACAATAGGGGGTTGGAGCTTTAAGGTCCCCTCCAACCCAACCCATTCCATCATTTGGATGTTCAGATTCACACATGGTGGCACTTCAGGCACCCCTGATCTCATTCCAGGCAGAAGGCTGGGACAGGCAGTGGGAGGAGGATTCCAAAGGNAGGCGGGGCGGCCTCGGGGCCGAGCTGCGGCTGCGGCAGCGGCACCGCGGGGACACGGCCCCGGCTCCGGGGGACACGGCCCCGGCTCCGGGGAGGGGGGGTTTGCCACAGCCACACCGGGAGGCAGCGGGATAAAGGCGGATCGCGGCCGCGGAGCCCCTCGCCCGCCTTCTCCGCCCGCCCGGGCGCGGCTGTGGGGATGGAGGAGGGACGGCGGCGAGCGCAGCGCTGGGCTTGTGGCTCTGGGGATCCTCGGCTCTGCCTTCGCGCTGAGGTACGTGCCTGCCTTTTCCCCGGGGTTTTTCCCCTCAGGATGGGGCAGCTGGAAGTGGGCGAGTTGGGTCTGGCAGCTTTAGCCGGGATGGTTCTGCCCCCTTTATCGGGGTGGTTCTGGCCCCTTTACCGGGGTGGTTCTGGCCCCTTCAGCCGGGATTGAGGCCGCTTTAGCCCGGGTGATTCTGCCCGCTTTAGCCGGGGTGGTTTCAGCACCTTTAGCCGGGATTGAGGCGCCTTTAGCCGGGGTAGTTCTGGCCCCTTTAGCCCGGGTGGTTCTGCCCTTTAGCCGGGACTGAGGCCGCCTCAGCCGGGGTGATTCTGTCTCCTTTAGCCGGGACTGAGGCCGCTTTAGCCCGGGCGGTTCTGGCCCCTTTACCCGGGGAGGTTCCGGCACCTTTAGCCGGGACTGAGGCCGCTTTACCCGGGGCTGTTCTGCCTGCTTTGCCCGGGCTGGTTCCGGCACCTTTAGCCGGGATTGCGGCCGCGCCCGCCCGCTGCTCCAGCCCCAGCTCCCTCGGTGTTTTCCCGGCTGCCCTGCAGGGCTGGACACCCGTCCTGTTCCCCAACAGGTACTGCAGGTAAGGCCCGGCCGGCTGAGGTGCGGGCGGTGATTCCTGCCGCGGATTTCGCTGTCCCTGGAGCGTGTGGGGAAGGAAGGAAGCTCGGAGCTGAAGGCACATGTGGCTTTTTCTCTCCTGTTTTTCTGTATTTGCAGTCTGCCTGAATGGAGGCAGAAAGGGCCAGGCTAAACCCAGGGAAGTTGGTGTATCTGCACTGGAAGCGCTGAGGGTGTTTGCTCTCATTTCATTGCCCGTGCTCAGCTGCAGAATTTCTTTCTGAATGTCACAAATTCTGATTTCTACCTCACGGAGAAGCAAGTGAGCCCTGGCTCACCTTCATGGAGGTCATTTGAGCTTGGCTTTAACTGCTGAACCTTCTCTCTTTTTGGCTAAGAGCCTCATGACATTCTCTGCACTTCTTTGTTGCTATAGAAGGAGTGTATGTGGCTCAAATGAGATACCATTTTATTTCTCCTCTGTTTAGCAGCTCCACAGTTTCCTGAAACTGCTTGCTGTGAGGAATGATGTAGTTGTTCATCCTTCTAGGACCTTCCTCTCTGCTTGATTACCTGTTGAATTTTTCATTCATGGTTTCAGGATCTGGAGGAGTGAATTGTCAAGGGATGCAGCTCCTGTAAATAACCCACATCCCACATTTTTATGATGGGAATGATGCTGTGTGACAAGCAGATAGTGGAGATGAGGAAGGGGAAGCTTCCACAGCCTTGGCAGAACTGGAGAGGTCCTTGCCCTGTTTTGAGCTTTGCTTTCTGCTCTGAGTTGTAGGTGTCTAGGTGTAGGTCTGGAGCAGGTGACATCTTTTGGGCACACAGTGGTTCCTTTAAAAAGTTCTTTTTTAACTTCCAGAGCAGTAGTTGGGTATCAGGTAACTCTCTGCAGTCTCAGCTCTACCACTGGTGTATATTCTCAGTACCTTATGCCTGTTTTTCACAGATTTAGTTCTGTGGTGGAAGGGCAGGAGTTCCTTTCGGGTGCCTCCAGCATTATTAACAAAGAGCTTCCCAGCTGTCATTTAACAGCATCACCACAGGCTCTGTTTTACTGAAGAGTTATTCCCTTTTTAGGCTTCACAAAGGTGAATGTGTTTCCCATCCCTTCCTCTTTGCACAGCACAGCTCTGTGAGTCACTGCCATGAGAAGGAGCTTCGTATTTGTGTGATATTTGGCTCGGCACAATTCTCTGCTTATTCTGATATTGCTGTACAGCATCATATGTTTTGACATTTATTTTGAGTGCATGTTTGGAGCTCTGTGACTGCGAAAAATCCTGTGCCAAATTCGTGTTTGAAGAATCTGTTATTCTCCTGCTTTCGTCTGCAATGGCCACTGCTGGGATTGTTTGGAAGATCTGGGATGCCTTTTCCACCAAAACTTTGTCAAATGTCTGGGAAACTGCAAAAAACTGTGGGAGTACCACACTTAGTGTGGTGGTTGCAGTTGTCTCCTTCCCTTTTTCTTGGGAAGGGGAATGTCCGTGGCTTTTTAAGCTGTCTTGATCGAGAAGTGGGTGGCTCCAGGAGCACAAAATTCTCAGAGCTGTGGCTGCTGCCTCAGAAACGAGCTCATCTCCTGCCTTGTGTTTGCATATGTTTGATTTTGTTGCTCACAGAGGCTGGTCCTGGTGGTTTCTCTGGAGTTGAAGCCTTTCTCCAGCCTAGTTCAGCTCTCTGAGGTCGTGTTGTCCCTGCCTGTTCCCATCAAATCTGTTTGCCTTGCTCATCATCTCTGCTCCAGAAGTGCTCCTGGGCTCTGGCAGGATTCAGGGCTGTGCTGGATGTGACCGTGCCACTCACAGCAGCTCTGATCCTACCCTTTCCCTTCAGTTGCTGTTTTCCAGGGACAGAATGGAGAGTCCTGTTTGAGTTCTTGTTGTTTTTCAAGGATTCTAATTCATGGTTTGTCAAGGGTGGTTTTGGAGGGGCCAGAATTGTAATACAGTGTTCTCAGAGGGAGACCAGCACACCTTTCCATACACTCTCCCTGGAAGCTCTGATGGGAGAGAGATCATTAAATTCTCTTTAAACAAAGAGAAAGAAGAGTCTGTTTTTTCTTGGGAGACTTGCAGAGTTTAAATATTTCTTTTCCCTCTGTACTAGTGTTTGAAATTTCCAAGAACACAGAAGAAATTTTCCAACATTTTGACTGGAATATGGAATCAGTGAAGTTGCATTGATGTGCTGGCAGGATATCCAGTTGATTGATCTTAGACCTTGAGCCACATTCCCTGATGGAATCCCAAGGGAATTAGGGATGCATGCTGGATCAGGGGTTGAAATTTCCTTCTCCTCCTGTGACCAGGCTGTGGAGAACAGAACTTGGAGTTGGGATGTGTGAGCTTTGTTCCTGGCTCTGCCACCAATCCCATGTGTACCTACAGCTCCATTTCCCATCTGCAGAGTGCTCTTGGATTCTCCAGAGTCCCCAGAGCACAAAGGAAATATCTGGACTTGTAAAATGCACAGACCTGGAGGTGAATTGATGGACGTGCTGACCCTCGAACCTTGGCTGAGTGAGGAAGGCAAGAGCTCCTCACTTCGTTCTGCTCCCACACGCCTGCCTGGCCAAAGGCTTGTCAGGAGAGATTAGACTTAAACCTTCTGATCTGCTCTCAGAGCACAGAAAGGGCAAGTTGCAGGCTGAGAGCAGGCAGGAGTGCAGTGCTGACCCTTCTGGAAGCCTGAAGGGGAATCTCAAGTTGGTAGGATGAGCTATCAAGGCTCATCAGGGATCCAGCAGGTTTTATGCTCCAGCTCCCTCCGTGCCAGGCTGAAGGAGCTGCTTTTCCTTTGGAAAAAAATTGGAGGAGGAGGAGAAATTGTGTTCCTAACTCAGGGGATTTGTTAATCCCTTTGTACCACCAGTGCTGAGGGTCCTAGAGTCTGAATACCTGTGAGCCACAGCTCAGTGTTTCCTCAGCCCCCCTATTCAACCACCTCTCAGGACATCAGAGTTAATTCCTCTTGATTTTTTCACTCCTGCAGTAAATCAGGATTTTGATTTTTGAATGACTTTTGGGGACACTTACTGACTTTATGGACAGGCAATCATGTCATTAGATCGGGGTTTTATGAACTTTCAAGTGCTTGAACTCAGATTTTAATGGTAAATAGGAGTTGATAGCTGGTGTGAGAGAGATGCAGACCTGAGCTTTACCAGGGCTCCACGCCATCAGCTCTGGGCCAGATGGTCTTGCCTCTGAGAAATATATTAGAGCAATGTCAAGGAAGAGCACAGTTGAAATCCACTGCCAAGACAGATTTCTCACTGTTGGAATATGTTTCTGTCTGATCCTCTATTTCTAGATGATTGAAAATAGTCCTGGAAGGGATTTTGCTGAGGCCACCTAGTCCATCCTTTTCCACAAGGCATGATAAAAGTACACTGAAACCCTTCCTGATGGATCTCTTAAGCTTGTTCTTTAAGCAGTGGAGATTTTCCAGCTGCCCTGGGTGGGTTGTATTTGACTTTATGAAACATTTTTGATATTGTGGCTTTTGTCGCTGTTCTGGGCACAGAAATAAGGGATTCAGGTGATTGATTATTGACCTCTTAGTGCCAAGGGCCAGAAGAGTGATGGTGATTCCTGGCAGGAGATGGAGAGAAATCACTCAGTGCAATAATATTGAGTTTTTGTTTCCTTTCCACAGAGATCTTCCATAGAAAACTTAAAATACCATCCTCCCATTTTTTTCTATGCAAAGACCTTCATTCAAACTTAGCAAATAATTGCCTTTTTTTTCCTTAAACAACATTACCTAGTGGTTGTGTGTGTGTGGGCAGGGAGTATTTGTTTTCACTGTAAAGCAATATAAATTTAACTGGGAGATCTGCTATTGAGGAAAAAGTGGATTCTCATCAGCTGCTGAGCTTTTTCGAGGCTCCAGGCTCAAATCTGCAAACTGTCGGCTCCAATTAAAGCAAATGGCTGGAGCTGTTTTTTCTCCCTCCTGGAAAGAACGCAGTTCATCAAAAGCCAGAAGGAAATTTCATCGGGCTCATGAGCAATTATCTCATGGGATGCAATAAGAGAGATCCACGAGATGCCCTGTGTGAACTTCCACTTGTA
This sequence comes from Oxylabes madagascariensis, assembly GCA_013400675.1. Lineage (NCBI taxonomy): Eukaryota > Metazoa > Chordata > Aves > Passeriformes > Timaliidae > Oxylabes > Oxylabes madagascariensis. The sequence continues at coordinate 13,961 of VYZR01080418.1, forward strand.
ATCACTTTTAATTCTCCACTGGGCACACGAGCACTGATCTCAGCAAAAAAAAGCCTGAAGTTTTCCTGTGGAGTGGAAGCTGGTAAAGGGAACTTGTGCTTTTGTAGGGTTTGATTGATGTTGATGGAGAAATGTGAATTTTGAGCATCCCTGAGCTGGCAGAAGATATTCCACCTTTCTCTGTGGGGTGGGTTAACCCTGGCAGGCAGCTCCCTTTCACCCCAGTGGGACAGGGAACAGGACTGGAAGGGTAAATTTAAGGAATTCCTCAGGTGCAAAGATTGTTTGGGAAGGCAAAGAGACTCCAAACATTCCCTTTTCCTATTTTTTCCCCCAATTTTTATTGAATACTTGTGGTCACTTGGGGTCAGCTGCCCTGGCTGCTGCCTCCCAAATTCCTGTGCACCCTCAGCCTCAGTGGGAAAACCAGAAAAGTTTTTGATTGTTCAGCCCCAGCTCAAACCCTGCTTTGGTCACAAAACCAGAACACCAGACAAGCTGCAGTGAAGGAGAAGAAGTGAATCCCATCCAAACCCAGTGCCCTGTGGTGTGCCACAGCTTCTGCTGCTGGCAGCCTGTGCCAGCTGTTTATTTGTGGTTTATGGTGGTGTTTCCTAAAGGTGGTGTTTGCATTTCAGTGCTTTAAAGCAAATATTGACAATCCAGGTTCAATTGGATTTTGTGCAATCCAAGTTCGTTTCGTGGTTTAGTCCTGCAGTTAGCACGGAGCTGATTCATGAAAAACATTATGCTGTGTCTTTGCTCCTGGGTGATCACTGTCACTTTCTGTTTAATTAATTTTGTTACTCACTGCTGACAAAAAGCCCTTTTTGGTCCACAGCTCTCAGTGACAAAGCCAGCTTGGATTTTGTGCAGATCTCTGTTGCGTTTTTGGAGCAGGTTCACTTTTCTGTGCCTGTGGTCATCGCAGGGGGGTTGAAATTTGAGTTAAATTGAAGGTTCAAGGGCAGCTCAGTTCAGTTTTTGTGTCCACTGCAGCTTTTGGGTCCTGCCATACTCACACACAATGAACCCAAAATTTAATTTAAAAACAAACTTCTCTCTAACTTCTTCCACCTTTAAGTGGAAGATAATTTATTTAGATAATTTATTCTAAGGTTGATGTATGTTTTTTAGGAAACCAGAATGCTGGAATGAAGAGTTATCACAAAGCTACTGCTCCTGAATATTAATAAATTTGCTGGTGCTTCCTTTAGACCTGCATCCTTTAACAAGGTGACGGAACAGATGGAAAAGCAGAGTGAGAACCACTCAAATATTGCTGAAAGGGAAAGGAACAACTCAGTGCCAGAACACAACCAGCGTAAAATGGAATGTAAAATTCAGTTTGGGCAAAACAGATCAATGGGCTGGCATTTGTAAAGGCCAAGTGTTGATTGCAGAGATAAAATGCTAGGTGGGGACTCGGAGCCTGGCTGGTTATTTTTAGCATTTCATCCCTGTGTTTCAGGATGTGCCTGTGCCTGCTCTCATGCTGGAATGACAAGATATTAATCCCTGAGCAAAGGCTTATTAATCACCTGCTTTATTCTGTTTATGTAATACTGTTAAATATACTCTGGGAGCACGTGAGGTTTGGGCCCTGGAAATGATTTCACCTCATGCAGGGCTTTTTTTTTTTGATTGATTGGTTTCACCAGTGGCAGCTGTCCCATATCTGATTTTTTGATTTCAGCTCAGACTGATTTATCAGTAAAATGGCTTCATTTATCTGCTGTTGGTATTTAAGCCACAAAAGCAGCCTCTGCTCCTCTCTGCCTCCCTCCCCTGTGCCAGTGATGCCATTTTGCAAAATTTTTAGACTAAACAAAATTCCTGACTGCACAAGGAGAAGGGGAAAAGGGTGTCATTGAAGCCTTATGGCTTTGCAGGAGAATCTCCTGGAATTCCAAACTCCTTTGGGTTGGAGGGGTCATTAAAGCCCATCCTATTTCCACCACCCCAGGTTGCTCCAAGCCCTGTCCAGCCTGGCCTTGGACACTTCCAGGGATGGGGCAGCCACAACTTCTCTCTGCAAGGCACTATCCATGTGGTAGTGGGTCAAAAATACTGATTTCCTGTGTGGTTTGCTGGTTTTCTGCTCTGTTTTCATCTAATAGCAACTATATTTGTGTGAATTTAAGGTTTTTGGCATGAATGCTAACTTTGGTAATAAACTGAGCACCTGTAAGCCTTGAGCAGAGGTATTTGATCCTAGTTGTCTGTTATTAAAGGAACACAGAAGTATTTATTTCTGGCTTGCAGGTAGGAAAACGGGCAGGGAACAATACTTGATGGTGCAGGTGAGCTCTGGGCAGGCATTGAGCTGTGAAATTTGTGTCAGGAAAGGGGGAAAGCCCTGCTGAGCCTTATTTCTGTAGGGAAATACTCGCAGGAGCAGTGAAGAAAGTGGAACTGCTAAAAACCAGCAGTTTTTAAGTCAATATGAGCTGGCTTCATTCAGCCATTACACCAAAATTGTGTCTGTTGCTATTTTTGATGTGAGAATATGCAAAATTAAGTCTTTGCAGTGGTGGTAGCTGATCAATCCACACTTTTAATGGCTTCATAAGACTATTTAATGGCACTGGAAGAGTCAAAGAGAATGAAAAGAGTAACAAATGGACAATGATGTTATTTTCAAAATGTGCAATGTAATGCTGGCTGCTTTGGGGGCTGATCACTTGGGGAAGTTGGGAATTTTGGAGAAGTGTGTGATTTGCAGTAGCCTGAGGAAGCATCCCCTGCATGGGCAAATCTCTCTAAACTGAAACAATTCACCTCAGAAGACAATTCAAGCTGCAAAATATGTGTAAAAGGAAGAAAAAAAGCTGTTTTGTTGGGGTTTTTTTTTGTTTTTTTCTTTTAAACACTTCCTCTGTTTACCATGCTGTTCAAATAATGTGATCACCAGGTTCCAGGCACTGATTTTTGTCAGCTGCTTACAGCACTGGGTTCTGTTTGCTGTGGGGCCAGACCAGCAGCAACCTTTGCCTCCCACGAGGTGGAAATTGGGCTGTCACAGTTCAATATTGGCAGAAAGTTGCCACAATTATTGCAGTTAAATGTTGTAGGCTGAAAGCTGGACTATTTCCCTTTTTTTCCAGTTAAGTTTTAGTGGGATTTCCTAAAACTGAGAGATTACATCTAGGCTGCTCTTTCCTGTGTCTCAGCAGGCAAGGTCAGAATGTTAGATGAGGATTCAGAAATCTGCTTTTCTTACAATGGATTATTCGTTCATGGTTACTTGAAATTCCCATGGGAAACCAATGTTTTCTCTGTGAATCATTTCTGGCAGCTCTACCTGTCCTTGCCTGGTATAATTACGGCCCAGGCAGCATCAGGGGAGGAGTATTTGCTTCAGTGAGTGAAACATTTCCACTTAGGAAGTCAATAATGCTGCTCTGGCAGGGCTCAGACCACAAGAGCGCCGTGATTCATCTCGTGAAAGTTCTGAGCAGCCCTTTCCTCCTGTTCTGCGTCTCCCCTGCGGAGGAGCTGGGAGTGCAGGATGCACTTGGTGCCTTCTTGTGTGGAAAATGGAATATTCACGTCCTCAGATCAGCCAGCAAGAGGCTGCTGATTTCTGCAGCACTGGCAGCTCCTTTAAAAGCATTCAGCATCACAAGAGTGCAGCTGAGCATCCAGAATTTTTTGGAAAGTGTGGGTTTGCCTTTCTGGGACACGGGGTTGGCTTTGCTGTGGGGATTCATCTCGTCAGGATGTGTCAGTGCCAGCCTGCTCTGCTCTTTTCAGGTAGGGAGGGATTATCATCCTTTGTGCTGTGGGGATTTACGCTTTATGGGTTTGTGGGACAGCCTGGAATGTTCTTTGGTCATCAATTGCTGGAACTGGCATTGCCTTCCTTGGAATACTGAGAGTTCTGAGCCTGTGGTGGTTCATTCATTCCTGGGGAGAGGAAGAAGCCCCAGTGAATGGCAGAAAACTCTCAAGGCTGGGAAGTGACTCTCTATCCCCATCCAGTACCCTGTGGAATTTGTTGCTTCCTTCCCTAAGCATGGAATTCCTTTTCCCACTGTTAGTACCCACCCCCAGTTCCCTTAGATGAAACAGGACGGGGTGGTGGTGGTTCTTTTTAGGGAAAAGCCCTGGAACAATAATTGAATCGTGCTTTATTTTGCATTGTTGGATGTTCCCATTTGTTTTCTCTGCTTGACTGCCTTGACTGATTCATAGCAGCCTTTAAAAAAAACAGTTCTGCCTCTTAGTTGAAGCAATAAATAGTCCATTTTATTCATCTCTGATCTGGAAGAAGGGGGAAAATCTCACTAGGCTCTAAAAAGGATATATTCTTTGATAATTCCTGCTCTCATAAAGACAGTAAACACTGGTGCACCTTCAGCTCAGCAATGTTACATCCACCCCCACAAAAACAAATCAAAGAGTCGCCCAGGGCGACTTTTAGCGATGATTAGAGCGGAGGATGATGTGAAGTTCACAAGGACAGCCGGGTTTGATGCTGTTCTCGTGTGACAGGGCTTTGGATGTCACAGCAGTGAGGAGAGGGAGAGGCAGAAGCTGCAGAGATGCTGAAGCTGAGCAGAAATCAGGCTCACGCTGCACGCTGGAGATGCGGTTTTGCATCAAACGACTCCTCCACGCATTCAAAAGGGGATGTGTGGCTGGAGGACGGGTTTATTTTTAGGGTTTGGTGGTTTCAGTTGCTTTTATTGGTGGGTGGGAGCGTTGACAGCACATGCCAGGGCCCAGAGCTGCTCCTGCTGCTGGGGCTGAGCACATCCCCTCAGCTGGACCAGCTCCTCACCCTCTGTGTGGTGGCACTGGGGCAGCTTTGCTTGTGCCATCTGCATTAATCATCCCTTGGCATCCTCTTGGGCCTTTTTTTTCAATTTTTGAGAAAATGTGGGTGTTATGGATAGCTCAGGAGGAAGAAGGAGATCCAGGGATGCCTGAGGATGCTGCAGGAGATTTTTCCAGGCTCTACATATTGAAAGCCACATTCCTCTTCTCTGTCTTGTTGTGCTGGTAAAGAGAGAAACAAGGATTTGAGAATCTGCTTGATTTAAGAATCGGATTTAATTCGGAATTGAGGATGTGCTGCATCTGTGTGGTGTTCACCTCATTTACCCATTGTCATGGCAACAGTTGGGAAGGCTGTCCCCGTCTCACTGATCCCAGCACTAAATCTGCTGGATTTATTGCAGGTTGAGCAACAGCCCTTCCCAGTTCCTGCTGCAGCTCATGGATAAATAACAGGAAAAGTCTGAAATTAATCTGACATGGGCTGTGTTTTTGAAAGACTGCCGTTACTTGGGGAAAACACACAAACGCTTCTTTCAAGTTTTAAAACTTCCCTGTGTCCTCAAATCAAAACCAAAACTGACTTGAAGGGCAAGTGAAACTCCACAGTGCTGTATTAAGAAAAGATGCATGTGAGGAGACTTCCTGAAAAATAGACTGAGATTGACTTTTATTGCTAAAATCCTGCTGCTGGTGTTTTCTTGGTCATGTCTTTCAATTTTATTTCCTGTGCTGCTGTTGCGTCTCTGGTGGCTCTTGTGCTTATTTTTGAGTTTGGAATCAAGGGCTGGTACTGGAATTTTGTAGACTCGTTGCCCAGTTCTCTTCATTCATGCACAGCTCCCTGGAACAAGTTTTTGGATATTATTGTAGAGGCTGATGAGCCTTGGAAGCCTGGTTAGTTTTTGTGTCATTCCCATCAGTGCTTAAGCTGTGAGAGACTGAGTTCTGAATAAAACAGAGATTTATCTCCTCAGTGGGTCAGGCTTTTTCTGCAGCCAGATCATTCTGGAGGGAAATGTGATGCGTGGAGTGGCGTCACCTGAATTCCTGTTGTATTTCCAGGGGAAGTGAGATGTGTGGAGTGGCCTCACCTGAATTCTTGTTGTATTTCCAGGGGAAATGTGGTGTGTGGAGTTGTAGAATTGGAGACAGGAAAGAATTGCTTTCACACACTGAGTCGTGCTGGAAAAGAAGGAACTTTATTTACATCTTTGACATTCTATAGAATTCCAAAGGTGACAGTGGATTGGAGGGTGAAGCTGCCACCCCTCCAACACACTGGTCAGACCAACAGTC
>VYZR01080452.1:0-12606 GCA_013400675.1 Oxylabes madagascariensis
CAGCTGGGTGGGTGTCTGGCAGCAGCTTTCCATCTTCTTTCTATCCCAGTCTTTCATTTGCTATTTCTTAGCAGTGACAGAATTTAATATCACTAAAACCTGAACATCTGGTCGGCTTTATCCACATGAGGTCCACATGAGATAACCCTGTGGCAGTGTTTTCCTTCTGATTTTCCATTCCTGCTGCCCTTCCTGCACTGGAGTCTCCTCTTGCAGACACAATGTGAACATCACTAAGGCTGAATCACCTGGAAAAAGAGGTTTGCTCGTAGCTGGGGTTTTTTTATGATTTCTTGTCTGCTGATTTATACCACCCACTGATGATTTCCTGAGGAATCTGTCTGGAAAGGCCTCACCACCAGCAGAGGATGGGAGATTTGGCCTGTGTGATCTTCAAATTCCTGCTATTTTCAAAATGCATTTACTCAGCTGTTTGAAAATGGAGAAAATTGTGACAAAATATAAAGGTCACACATATTTTTGATAATGCACATTTTAAATATAGGAAATTATACATCAAGGGGTGAGAAGTGGATGATAGAGCAAGATGCAAATCCTGTTTTGTCTGATAAATCTCACAGAACTTGTACCATAACTCTTGAGCTGGTTTTGGTGCTGAATTTTCTCTTTTTTTTCCCTCCATTTTGCAGTGTTTCTATTAATTTAAATGACCTCACCTTGCTCATTGTGGTTAAATTGACCACTAAGAAGAGTTGACATCCTAAATATGCCTCTTTCTATGAGTTGCAGTATAATTTTATTTTTACTGTTATTTTTTCTACCAAGTGGTTTAAATCAACATATTTATGACATAAATTAATGTTTTCCAAACTCGTCTGTTGCCCAAACACCATTTTGTTCCCCAACACCAGCAGGGATGTTTTGCCTGCTCTCTTTCCATTCTCAAAATTCTGAACGAGACAGTGTTTTTCCTGCAGTATTGAACAGTGTTTCAATTGAAGGAGGTTGCTGGGAAATCAATCTCTGTGCTGGCTGATGCTTTTTGCCAGCTTTCACTTAGCAGGTGATGCTTCCAAATCTCCTCTAATGTCAGCAAATGACACTGTGTACTCTCCTTTGCAAGTGATCTATACATTCATCTCAACATATTGGAATTTATTACTTTTAATTACTTCAACTGCTCACTCAAAGGGCTTCTTTCTTCCAAGGTTGTTGTTTTTTTTTCCCCTAGCAAAACAAAAAATGAAACAGGAGAACAAACGATGCATTTCAATTATGTCAATAACATGCAATTTTCTGGTCTTTTCTCCTTCCCTGAAGTTTAATTAATTTGGAGCAAGTAATAAATTGTCATAGCTTTCAACTCAACTCCTCGATTCAAAATGAATTCACTTCATTCGATGAAATTAGATTTGAGATCTGCTCTCATCTCCGTGAGCTCCAGTTCCTGGCTAGGAATCAAAATGTGGACATTTTACAAGGAAAACAGTTCAATATTTTGTGTTGCTGGTGATGCTGGGCCTGTTGTACTCATCCCATGAGCCACACCCCATCTTCTCAATCCTGTCATCACCATGACATTGTCCCCAGTCCTGCTCTCAGCCGTTCCTGAAGGGAATACTCCTCACTGCTTCTGGTGAACAGAACAGAACAGAACAGATAAATGGACTGAACTGTGACCAGTCCAGAAGGTCTGGGGTGGGCTGTGACACCAGGAGGTCTCTCAGAGGTGCCAACATTCACTGCAGGTTCATTGTTTCCTCTTAAAATCCGCCCTTGTGTGCAGCTTCCATCAGAAAGAGACACTGGGATTTTTTTCCATGGAAAAGAAACCATAAGCGAACTTGTGGGAGGACACTTCCCAGAGCCTCCCACACTCTCATGGACGTCTCAGGACAACGTTCCAAGGAATTTTTTTCCTCCAAAGGCCACTTCTGCAAGGGTTGCTAGCCACAAGCCGGAAGAAGCTTCATGGTTTTGTGTTTGATGGTTTTTTTAGTTATTGCAGAATAAAAGGTCATTCGCAGGATAAATTTATAGCAAATACATTTGTCTTATTTATAGAGAAAACCTCCCCTCTTCCACCTCCCCTCTTCTATAATTCTCCAGTTTCAGGGGTGTGTTTCACACACACAGAAATCTGTTCTTTCCAGAGAAGATGCTTTGCATCAAGTTTCTCAAGTTTGGTGTTTAACTTTGTTACATATGAGAAGAATTTGTGGTTTTGAGCTTGAAACATTTTTCAAGATTTACTGGCAGAGACTTCCCCTGCCATTCCTCTGCCAGCAAGAGAGGCTGATGATGCCTTAGACAAATTAATAAGAAGTATTAGTATTTTTAATTAAGCATGAACTTCCAGAACTCTGGACTGTGGGAAAGCCATCAACTCTATTTCTGATAATCCAAGAGATCATTTTTATATGCTGAGAGCCAAGGAAGATGGAGCTTCCAGAAAAAAGTGTCAGTAGGTTGGAGGTGTGAATCGTGGAACGTCAATGTATTCATCCTGTGAAAATTTCCAGTCTCTTTGTAAACTTTCTGAGAAGAATGGATTAATGTTGACTTGTGTGCTGGGGGGAAAGAGTAATAACTGATTATCCAAAATGAGCATTGTCATATTATGAATTATTATTTTGGTATTTTCAATACTCATGATGTTTTTTGAGTGATCACGCCTCTGCTGAAAACTTTATCAGGTGAATATGAGTCCTGGTATGGAATATCAGGGGTTTATTTGTGGGAAAATATTAAATATTGTATGAATACTGAAAACTGAGCTGTAATGCCCTAAAACCTGTGCTCAGATGCCACTCACAGCTTCTGATGCCTAAAGTCTGATCTTGTTTTTAGAGCCTGACCCTGCCAAGGTCTGACCATTCTGTTTTGGTCCAAAAAGAGTCTTGGGCACATGAGTCTAATCAGACATGCACAGCTAGACCTGCCCTTGGCAATCCCAGCTTCTGATGGTGCCCTTCTTTAAAAAAAATACTTAAAAGAGATAAGGGACAAACCTGTTCAACTGTGTTGCCTTGGTAGGCTGGAGACCCTCAGTCTGGGGTATAAAAATGTACCACACTAACAAACTGAGATGTAAGAAATAATGAACCCAAATTACAATGACTGCAAGGCTGCTGAATTTAAAATCAGAATATTTTATTCCACTGAGGAGTGCCTTCCAGTCTGCACCATGCTCACGACACAGAAATAGCTACAGTTTGCAAGGGAATTGAGGGTAATTGGCATTATTATAACTGTATCAGCTTTAATTTATTCGAATAAACGTTATCATGTTGTTATATGCACCATCCAATGCCACAAACAGAGAAAGGAGAAGGGATGAAAAGTGAAAAGCTTGGAGCAGGATTGAATTTTAAGGTGACTTTCACCTTGCACTGCTGAAACCACTGAGCCTTTATGGGACAAGAAATATCTGTCCTGGGTCAGCCTCNATAAAAAAAATTCTTAAGAGATAAGTGAAATAGCGATCAGAGCTTGTTGCCTTGGGAGGCAGGCGAGCCCCCGAGTCTGGGGTATAAAAATGTACCACACTAACAAACTGAGATGTAAGAAATAATGAACCCAAATTACAATGACTGCAAGGCTGCTGAATTTAAAATCAGAATATTTTATTCCACTGAGGAGTGCCTTCCAGTCTGCACCATGCTCACGACACAGAAATAGCTACAGTTTGCAAGGGAATTGAGGGTAATTGGCATTATTATAACTGTATCAGCTTTAATTTATTCGAATAAACGTTATCATGTTGTTATATGCACCATCCAATGCCACAAACAGAGAAAGGAGAAGGGATGGAAAGTGAAAAGCTTGGAGCAGGATTGAATTTTAAGGTGACTTTCACCTTGCACTGCTGAAACCACTGAGCCTTTATGGGACAAGAAATATCTGTCCTGGGTCAGCCTCACAAAGTATTGCACTTTCTGAGGCCAAATAACTCTTTTCATCAGGGCTGTGGTACCGCAGCCCTGAATTCTGCCATACAACTGACAATGAGACAATTTGTAGCAGTACAATGAATAACACTGCACCCATCCAGGTTCTGACACTGGAATAAAAACTAGCTACTGAAAATTTGTGTTTCTATGCTAAGGAAAACCCACTCTGCTCTGGGCATCTCACAAAGGTGTTTTGGTCATGTTTCTGTTCTCTCACGACGAAATTGCCTGCAAACCCCATTTTCTTGCAAATGGAGTTACATGGCAGGTTTCGTTTTCTCCTCTCTTGTTTCTGTCATTCCTCATTTGCACCAGAACTCTTATTTCCATTTCTCCACATCCAGCAGGACAGTGTTATTTATTATTTTGTTTCCTGACGATTATTGATTCCCCTCTGCAGAACAGTTGCTCGTTGAGGGATTTTTTCCTCTGGGAACAGAGAAAATCTTTATAAAAAGCAAGTGTTTAGTAGGCTTATATGCTGGTCCTTTCAGTGCTGAGTTTCAAGCAAGGCCTGGCTGCAAATTCCAGGCTTTATTTCCAGGGAATGTACTGACAAATGAGTCAGGAGTGCATTTCATCAATTCCTTGTAGCTGAGGAAACATATATCTTCACGTGGCTTTCTGAAAGAAATTCAGAGTATTTTATCAGTCACAGAAGTTTTGGAGAGATTAGCACCTTTTAATCATTTTTTTAACAAAGATGTTCTTCTTGCAGTTTTGGGAGGGACGGGAAAGCGCAATTAGCTGATTTTTTTTTTTTCTTTTTTTTTTTTTTTTTTTTTTTTTTTTTTCAGTTATGCCACAGGAGATAAAAGGGTGAACTGTTAAAAAGTTTTGGGAAGTGTGAGCAGGGAGCAAGCTGGGTGCGGAGGTGGTGTTTTGGGGGCAGGTCTTGCGAAAAGAGGCTGGAATTCCTGAGGTTAATGCAGGACTCAGTGTACACAGACAGGAAGAAAGCTGCTGCTCTTAAAGAATTCTACCAAACATCCAGTTTTGTTGAAGCTATCAGCTCCCTGATGTAATTCAAGGCTGGGTCATGACTCTGCTTAGGGTTAAGATTTGAGGGAAGAGGATGTGAAGAAGACATTTTCTATTAGATTCCCTTTATCTAACACCGAGAGATAAGAGGTTATCTTGGGGAACCACTGCCTTCAGTTGCATTTTGCTGTAGGTGCTGCCCCCACAGCTGTAATTTCAGCTTTGATTTCATGCCCTGATCATGGCTGGATGCTCTGGAATCAGGAAAGGATTCCTGGGGCCTAAGCCTGGTCACATCTTCCAGTGCATAATCTTGGGCTGAAATAAAGGGCAGGGCTCGGGTGCTGGTGCTGGGTATCCATTGCTGGGTGCTTGTGGGCTCAGCACTCTGGAAATTGTCTTACCTCTGCTGATACCTCTGCTGTCTATTCCATTTGTCTTCTAGATTTACCATTTATCCCATTGACATGGCTCTGATCAGATCAGATCAGAGCAGCCAAATGCAGAAGGATCAATTTACACCCTTGGATGCAGCACAACCATAAGAACTCTTAACGGATTGGATTAATCAAAGCCTGGTTTTAGTATATTGACACAGCTTTGGGCTCTACATTTTTGATGGCAAGGGTTTTAGAACTTTAAGATTAAAGATCCCACACTATATGTTGGATTCTGAAAGCCTTCAGAGTTGGGTAAGTCCAACCATGGATTTAGGGAAAAGTTCTTGTCCAGGTAGGCAGATCTGGGCTATAACACCAAATAGGAAATACGAAGGTTCTATAGCCCAGTTTGTTTCTCTGTGCTTACAAATTCCTGAAGGTAGGAAGAGGATTAGTGGAGAGGCAATGACGCTTTAAAATTTGATCAGCATTAAGAGTAGATTAAAGAAAATTAAAGATTAAAGGTTTATTTCAGCCTTCTGCCAGGGTTTTGGTGATAAGGAATGACTTGGTGGATATTAGAGATCAAAATATGGGGTTTTTCTACTACAGCCAAGTGGCTAAAATTCCCAGTGGAGGGTTGTGGGACTGGTTGGTATTATTGGTTTAGGAGAAAACTTTGTCCTACATTTTATTCTATTGACAATTTAAGGTTAGAATTGATGTTTTGGAATCAAAAATGTGCAGTCAGTTGTGGAAAACCCCTCAGAGGCAGAAAAAAGACTCTTGCTAAGTATCATCAGAGCTTTACAGCCCTACTACGACATGGCAGCCCAAGACATGATTATCCATATTCAGAAACACTTTTTTTTACTAGATGCTGTTGGATCCTGAAAGTGAGGAAATGGGCTGTGACCTTCCTTTTATCCCTAACTACATACCACGCCTGGTGCTAATTGATATTGGGGAAAGAGGCACTGGGGATGAATTCAGATAATCTCACTATACGTTTTTACATCTCCTGGGTTTTAAAGAAACATTCGAGATTCAAAGAGAATTTGTTTAAAGACATAGAGTTTTCACTGAACTCTAATGCCACACGATGGAACTGCTGGAAATGAACTTTTGGCTTCGATTATAATGTGAATAAACTTATTCCATAATTTCTTGGGCAGTGGATTACAGAAAGCTAAATGTAAGGCATCAGTCAGTACAAGCAAGTCTTTTCCCACACTGGTGATCCGCATTAAAATGCTGTTGAAAAGGCCATGGCACTAATCACAAATTCCAATTGCATCACAAAAAAAGGGAGAATATCTGTAGGAAGCCCAAACACAAGTGACCTCACATTGCAGCATCACCCCAGGAAAATATAACAGCATCCCAGGCTAAACCTCTTTCTAAATCTCAATTCCAGGTGCTCTGATTCAGGGTTCTGATCCTGCTGTGAGGAAAGTGAGACTGTTCTCTCTTGACAGAGCCCGAAGGGACTTGGAGAACCCAGCAGGAGAATGATTGCGTGGTCTTTAAGCTCCCAGCCCTGGTCCTGAGCACGCTGCTAACAGCAACCTTCACTATATTCCACAAACAGACCACAAAAAGGACGTGATGTTATTGTCCCGCTTCTTTATTCCTGTGGCCCTGTAGAACAGCCACTTTCAGATTTCCAAGCCCTAAACCTTAATTAAAATCATCACATTGGCTGTAACACGGAAAGGCACCATAAGGCTTTCCACCACTACAGACCACCAGCTCTAATCAGCCCCTTCCTGTCTCTGGCAATGATACAAAATTGAATTGAACAAAATTGAACAATTTCACTTCTTTAAGCTTATTTCCCAACGGCTTCAGTCCAACGTTCCCAGCATAAGCTCTCCATCTAAGTCGGGGGTGGGAAGCACAAAATCAAGTAAAAAACTGAGCTCTTGGAGCTTTAATTTCCCAAACCCAGCTGTAACCTAATCTATGCTGTAACTGGAAGACAAGCGGAGAATATAAAGCCTCTGCAGAAGCCAACCCTCTTTCTGCCTCTGCGGCAACCTGGGCTCCTGAGGTTTCACTTTTCCAGTTAAACTGCTAGAAACCTTTCCTCATTACTAAAGTGTAACAAAAAGGAATCACATTTTTGGGGGGCTCTGCTCACCTCTTCGTTTTGCAGGCCTTGGAGGATGCAGCCATTCCTTGGGTGTGTGTTCTTGGGCGTGTTTTGTTCACAAGCAACCTGGTTACAGCTGATGCCAGGAATGTCCCCAGTAGAAGAAAGTCTTCCTTGAGTCCTGGTGCGAAACATCCAAAATCAGAGGTGTGTAAGTATGTTGAGCTGGAGGGAGCTGTGGAAGAGGATGTTTAGATTTCACTCTCATTGCTGGAGAATCACAGACTGTTTGGGTTGGAAGGCATCTCCTGACATCCCCTGATACACCTCAGACAGGTTGCCTGTTGGAACCCTGGATGCTGAAAATATTAGGCTTTGTGTTCTGACAGGCAGTGACCGTCAGGAGGGTACTGCCTTTGACCTGAGGCCGTGGGAATGGCTTCCAAAGCTGAGTGACATCACTGGGAGTGTGTGTGTGTGTGCTTTGTACAGAAGCGTGTAATGTCACAAGGTGAACGAGTTGCCAGTTGCCCAAGACTTCATCTGGTCAGGCTGGAATATCCCCATGAATGGGGACTACACAACCTCCCTGGGCAACGTGTTCTAAACCAGGTCTAATTCATCCGAGGAGGACACAAAATTAGTTCCCTAAAACCTGCCTAGTTTAAATGATGTATCACATTTACTACACTGCCACCAGCTATTTCATGACTTCCTACTTTCATAAAAGCGAAATGTAACCAGGATGGTTTCCCTCCTGGCAGTAAATTTGTCTGAGAAACCTCTGAAGTGCTTTGGGGTATGCCAGCTCTGTTTTCCCATGCTCCCCTAAGCATTCACTAGTGGTTATTTCCAGCAATAAAAAACAGATCCGTGACAAGGGCAGGTGCAAGTTCTGCAGCTGGGGAAGAAATATCCCAGCAGGGGCTGGGGACCAACTCTGTGGAGAAGCACTTGGCAGTCCTGGGAGACAAAGAGTTGTTCCTGAGTCAGCAGAGTGTCCTGGGGGCCAAGGAGCATTGGGACAGCATTCCCAGCAGGTCAGGGAGGGATCCTGCCCCTCTGCCCAGCCCTGGAGGCACCTCTGGGTGCTGTGTCCAGCCCTGGATCCTCAGCCCAGCAGGGACAGGAGCTCCTGGAGCTGAGGAAGGGCCTGGAGCATCTCCGTGCCCAGGAAAGGCTGAGGGAGCTGGGGCTGCTCAGCCTGGAGAGGGGACCCAGCTGAGAGGGGCCCTCAGCCCCGGGAGCAGAGCCCAGAGAGGCTGGGGAGTCTCCTCCCTGGGGCTGTTCCCGAGCCTCTGGACACTCTGTGTGCCCTGTGCTCTGGGATGGCCCTGCTGGAGCAGGGAGGTGGCACCGCAGGAGCCGCTCAGGGCCCTTCCAGCCTGGCCCATCCTGGAGTTCTGAGATATGGAGGCAGGGAGATCTCTGCTCTAACGCAGAGGGTGAATGGCAGTTTTTATATCTTCTTACTTTGAGGAAAACAATTTAGAGCTGCTCTCCAGAAGAGACTGGGGGAAAAAGGGAGCTGGCCCTGTGTAGGAAGAAAGAGTGGGATGAAAGACTAAGAACCAAAATTAATTTCCTCTAGAATAAGATAATTATTCTTAGAGCTAGCAATAGAGGCAACACTGCTACAACAACTTGCAGTTAATTTCTGTGCTAAACAGGGCGTGTTTGGGTTTGGGTTTGGGGTTTTTTTTAGTTTGTTGTTGCAGGGAGCATTTGTGTGAGGAAAGAATGAATACCTGCAATGTCTTTGCATTCTGTATGGGAGATAATCACAATCTGCTCTGAGATTTCAAAAATAAAATGTTTTTACCCACTTTTTTCCCTCCCTGTACAGACATATCTTCTGTGCCTGCAGAGAAGGGTTTTTTTTCTCTGCCTAATCCCGTGAACTGATGATCCTGAAGCACTTGCAGGACACAGATAGTGGGAACAGGAATATAAGGAAGTCCCAAAGTCCTGCCTCCAGATGTTGGAGTGATTTCCTCATAAAGGAGTTTATTCCTTTGAAACACTTCTTTCTGTTCTTCCTCTGCTTCTTTAATTTATCTTTCCTGCAGTGCTGCAGCCTGAGGAATAACAGATAATCTCGAGACTCTCCAACACCCACCTTTAAATCTCCATTCAGCTCTGCGCTCGTAAAACCATGCACAACATTATTGTGGAATAATTGATCTCGGAATAAAGGATGGCGAGAGTAAATGAATTGGAAAGGTGTTTTAATGGGAAGCTTTTCCAAAATTATGTTTTAATTATTTGCAAGTACACACTCTTGCATAGTCTTTTGCCACACAGGTGTGCACTAAATCTACCACCTTGTACCATTTTGTCAAGTGAGCTGGAGGTGTTTGTGTTTTGCACTAAATTAAAGATTCAGCAAAGCTACAGTGCATTACAACGAGCACTGCCTATAGGTTTTGTACAAAAGCTCCAATTTGTTCAGTGTTTTCCCTGAGTCCAGACTCCAAACTCTCCCCAAATCAGCCCATTTGAATTTACATGCTCACTATGTTACTTCTTTTAGCCATTCGACCTCTCGTTGTCTCAAAAGACAACCTGCATGTAGTTAACATGACCAAGGGCACTGCAGGAGCACTTGGCTGAAATTACACATTTCTTTTAGTACATTTTGGCTTCAGGTTTGCATTCTGTGTTGAGATCTTGCAAACTACATATTAAGATGCTTTTGTTTTCTAAGTGTTGCTCTCTTCAGCAGCAGTGAGCTATTACTTTGATGAACATTTGGCTTCTCACGGATTCTCTGATGAATATTTTGGGGACTGGAGATCCTCAGGTGCGTGACAGAGCTGGGGAGCAGCCTGAACACTCATACCTGGGGTCATTTTTGGGTTCTCAAAGACTCACAGCTTTTACTGCCTGTCTGGAAACCCTATAGAGTTCTAGGGAAAAGAGTCTAAAATTCCTAAACGGTGTTCCGCTGTCCCTTGAAATTCATTGCACCTGGAACTCTTTAAGGTCATTGTCCAAATTTATTACCAAGTATCCTTTCCCTACTCATTATTTTGACCTTCTGGCTTAGAAAGAGCTGAGAGACCCCTGTTCACTCCATTTTCCCAGTGCTACCCTGGAAATACATTTATATTGCAGACATTCAAAGCAATCCACCGAATCTTTTTATACTGTTTATTGTAGCCTAGTGAAAAATATTTGTCTATCCATGGCCTGAAATAAAAGAAGAAAATAAAAATGTTTTACAGAGGGGAAACAAAAAGGAATGTAACACATTCAAATGAGAAGCAGCTAAGGTGTATTTTATCTTTCCCAAGTAATAACAAACAAGCTTAGTGTAATTTTTTTAAATGTGTCCTTTATCATCTCTTTTTATGTGATTCCAAGTGGAATTGAAAGCCTCAGGGAGTAGCTGCCCCAGTACTTTTAGAATGTATTATAGCACTTCTGTAATATCATGAAGAGATAAAGGAACTTGCATTTAATTTCACATTTTTCAAATTATTTAGTGCAATTTAAATCAGACTTTAAATTGCAGACCCTTGTGACCATGAAGTAGGTATAGTCTGCAGAAGTGTAATTTAGCTTTGTGCCATCAGGATCTCTTCACTGATTGCCCCTATGTTGAAAGTGATTGAAATTTGGGGGTGAAAATTGTCAGTGTTTGACCCCCTTCAAGGTAAAACAGGGGTTCTTATGTCCAGACTTGTTTTTTTTAATTTAGCTTTGTGCCCTTTGCCTCACACTCTGTCACTAGATACCTCTGGCAGCATCTTCTTCACTGCCCCTTCCCATCAGATATTGATAATCATTGATAAGATCCCATGGAGCCTCCTCTTCTCCAAACTGAGCTTTCCTAGATCCCTCAGCCTTTCCTCAAATGGGAATTGCTCCAGTAAATAGAACACCTTTCACATGCTAAATATAAATATTTTGTTGCTGGTTTGGGTCAGTTTTTGTTATGTTTTATTTTTCATTTTATTTTTTGATTTTCCTTTGCTTGAGCAATAACCTAAGTTTAGTTTCCCTCAAATGGCTATTCATTTCATAAGACTAAACCAAAGTATTTCCTGATCCACTGTAGCAGTCACTGTTATTTACAGGTCAAAAGCCACAGCCCCTAAAGCACCATAATTGATGAAGTAGAAGAAATTTTACATTACTTATGTTTAGTCAGCATCCTCTGTGATATTCCTTACATGTGTATTTAGAAAATGTATATAAATCCCCCAAAGCTTCAATATGAAACTGAGTTAAAATGTGTGCTTCACTTTTTAATCACGTTTGGCTGGAGATTGCTAAAATGAGCTTAAAATGTCACCTGAATTACTTGGAAAAGTAAATTTCTGCACCCATTGAAAGTGATCTGAAAGAGAGTTTTCTTTCAGGTTGGTCCCTGAGCAGAGCGAAGTGTATTTAGTGGCTATGAAAATAACACAACTGCTGAGAGAAATGTGAGGATGAAAGGCACAGGGTGAGAAATAGCAGCACAAGACACAGCCAGGGGCACAGCCTTCAAGGGGGGAAATAAAATTAGGCAACTCTGGCTGCCTTTTCCTAAAATTACTGAAGTGAAAGATCAAGGCACTGATACAGAGGCAGAGCTATGGGAGACAGAGGGAGGGGATGAACAGGGAATTGTACTTGAAAATGGAGTTTAAACAGTGTGGCTACAGATCCATGGGACTCAAAGGCACGTGAAGACCTCAAAAAAAAAAAAAGCCCTGAAAGCACTCTTGGATCTAATCTTATCAAATAATGGGGTCTGGACCCATCTCTCTGAAACTGCACCGATTAGGGGCTCAGCATTTGTCTGCAGGATTTATTGAGCGTCATTTATAATGACTTGAAATGACTCAAAAGATTAAAAAAGATTTCGCATTTTCAGTGCATTTGACTTTTATTTGCTTTTTAAGAATTGCAGTGAAAAAGCACAGCTGGTGTATGACAATAAATAGAGTTTGTTCTTATCATTTTATCTCTATAATCATATTAAGAATACATAGCTGAATTACAAGTTTTATGCAGAAGTGAGTATTTTCTCTGAATATCTGTTAAGAAACACCAAGTTTTCTGGTGAGTACTTCACAATTTAAAAGGTAAATTGTATTTTAAACCAATGAATTGAAAGCAACCAACTAGTAAAGTACTTTTGTTTGTACCTTTGGGTTTGTCATCAATGGCCTCGTGCTAATTCATACTAATCCATGGTAGGTTTATTTTAGCAGTTTCTAAATGTTATAAATAAAATGCCAAT
>VYZR01080494.1:492-44016 GCA_013400675.1 Oxylabes madagascariensis
ATAAATCGACCAATAAATTATTGCAAAATGAGAATATACTTCCTATCTCAATAAATGATAGCTGAAAATTTCCTAATGGGCCTTGTACGTGGGAAGAGGCTAACTTTGTACAACGTGCTGCATGGTCTGTTATCTACAGTTTCTGCATCTTAGAAAGAGCCCAATGGGCAAATACGGCCAAAAAAATAATGGGAACATACATGGTTGTTTTATCTTCCCCAATTCTCCTGTGAGTAAGTGAAAATTAATCTTGCAAATGCTTTCACACAAGTTGCCTTGTGTGTGAAAGCACACAAGTTCCTGAAAGGAATACATTAACCAAGCTGAGAAAAGTCTTTCCTAAGTAAGAAAGACTAAGAAAACAAAACTGTTGGCAATTAGCTGCCTTTATTTTATCAGCAGACCAGATACTACTCCAATTACACTACACTTGACTTAGCACCAGCACGGCCCCTTAAAAAGCCCTGCCTTTTTCAACATCATTAATATCGCTCATGTCATGTGCCAATGCACGGCTACCGTCGCAAGATAAACAACATTAATGCAATGCAACAGCTACACTTAAAATACACATTTATTGTCAGATCAGCCCCACTCCCCACTTGAGTCACACACAATTTAATCTTCTAGAGCAGCTGCAGACAGTGCAAATGCCACGGGAGCCAAAGTGGAGCATGTCATGGGGCACTGACTTTTAGACTTACAGCAGGCGCAGACATTGAAAAGTTTGCTTGAAAGTGGTCAGAGGCATTTGTGTGACTGGTGCAAGGTATGGCTCCTCCAATTACATCACCAATCCCACACTCACTGAATTAAACTTTTTTCAACTTAGCAAGGAAGATTCAGCAGACTCCTCAGAGTGCACAGTGGCAGTAAAGAAAACCTACAATTTTAGAGCCTCCTACCAGGACCAGATGTCACCCTCGAGAGATTTGCAAAAATTTTCATCAAGACATCTCAAAAAGCATCGCAATTAAGAGAAGGGATGAAAAGAATTACTACACCTCTCCTATTAATGTCAACTGCACCCAGCTTAAATCTCCATGCTCTGTCTGCAAGAGCTACTCCCACAATTCCTTCTGAGCTTGTCTTTTTCTGTTGCCTATAGAAGCATATTTGTTTGAAAGTGATAGGGACTCTGGGTTTGTACGTGTGCTGAGGCTCCAAAACACAGGAGGGACGTACTCACTCAGGCAGGGACGTACTGCATCACCTCGTCTCACTTCCAAGTTACCTTACCCAGGACCACAGACCTCCAAACCAAAGCCATCACGTTCCAGTGCCAAGCACTCCCAGCATTTCATTTCGGCTCTGGGTCAGGTTTGGAAGCAGCGTGTCCCTATAACCCTGAGCTCCTTTACTGTTCAGTGTATCGCTCGGCGTGAATAGCCTCTCCTCTCAACCTTGTTCTCAGGCCTTCACAAATGCTTCATTAGCTTTTCTAAAATAGAAATGGTTACAGTAATACAGCTGTTCACCCTGTCATCAAGCTGTGTTGACCTTCCAAGGTGCACAGCCAGTGCTGGCCAACAGATCACACAACACACAACGTGACCTAAGCCAGGCTCTGAGTTTTACCTTAGAGGAAAAAGAATCTGTGGCTCAGGCAACTCCACTTCTCCACATCGCTGAACCTGTTCTCCACTTTCTTCCCCCAATAAAATCTACTTTATTCCCGAGATGCCTCTTGTTTTGTTACTGAAGATGCCTCTTCTCTGACTTTCTTACTCCTTTCAGTCCTTACCTAACCCTTGGCACGTTCCCAAAATAATCATTCTCTTTTGAGGTGTGCTGCTAGAAAAAGATTAGAAAATAGGTTTTGAAAGGAAGAAATCCCTACGTACAACTGTATCATCGCATAGCAGCATGCAGCAACAACTATGAATGACTAGGGAAGGAGAATACACTCCTGCCAAATTCCCTAATACAATAAGAAAACGGTCTTTTCCTAGGTGTAAAGACAAATGACTTGTCAAAAACTGGAATTTCTGCCTAAAATCCTATTTTGGAACTTAATGAACTAGAAATGCCAATGTTCCCTGGAAAGAAAAGAAATGAGCCCCATCCTGAAACAGCATCAGCATCCTCGCTTTGCTGCGCTAATCAAAACCTCCCAGGCTCTCCATCTCCTCTTCAGCCCTTCCTCCGCAGCACTGTTCTGAAGCACAAATATATAAGACACTCAAATTCCACGTGCTTGCATTAGTAGCCAGGAACCGACAACAATTAAAATTACTGTAAAATTTCAAGTAATACTTGAAAGGTCTCAGAAGTTATTTCGTTTTCTACTGAAAGCAGTGGGTGAATTTCAAGTCAAGTGAGAAGGATGTTATGATGCCCGCAGCCACTTCCCAAACTGATGGCTGCCTCCAAACCTCTTACCAAAATTCACCATTTAATCTGTTAATGGCTTCTGAAAACGGATGTGTGTGTCAAAAGGAAACTGAACAACTGGCTCAATAGCATTTGGGTAAGAAAACAACCTTTTTCAGACACTGTCCAACCCTTCAATCCACTTTATGTCATTAGAAACTATTTCTACTGGGCTCTGCTTGGAGGATAACACAACTAGGAGAGGAAGTGACCTGCACTACAACAACAAATATACCTGGTGTGAAAGCAGTAACTTTAAAAGCCTTTAAATGCAGAGCATTATTTAGTCAATCATATACCACGAAGCTGCCCCCCAGAGCTGCATGCCATTTTGATAAATTAACTGGGAAAACCTGAAGCATAATAAAGTCAAATGCAGACCCCAGACTACAGCAATCATGCTTGAATGCCACGTAAAATACTTCCCACAATAAAAGTCATGCTTGCAACTGTTTAACGTTTAAGATAATTTTGAACCTGATCAAGGTCAGTGGTTGCATAATGTGTTCAGGTTTCTCTGCATTTGGGTGCTCAGAATAGGAGTGATACTGAAATGGTAAATCTCTGGGGAATACCTGCCTCACACTGCTTGGGATTGGGCATCTCTGCAAGCTGGCTTGCCAAAGAAAAAGGGGTAACTTTTTCAGGGACAATTCGGGAAAAACACGGCATTTTGTTCCTGTGAATGCCTCCATAGACTAAAGTAATGCTGCACAACACGTGAGAGGCCAAGATGTGCCGCAGACAGCTCGGTACCAATTTAACCTGGGGACAGAGGAAGATTCCTGCAAGGAGAGCACATGGCTGACCTACAAATGCCCATGGTGGTCAGAAGCCTGCCACGTACAGCACCCTATTTCTCTCCAGGTGCTAGTGAGCCCAGAACTTTTTGGGAATCACCAGCCCTTGCCCCAGGGCACTATGCCCTTGTTCTGACTTCATTTACGGTAATTGTACCACTTCTCTTACAAAGAAATCCTTCCAGAAGTCCAGTTCTGATGCCACCTCTTCATCATGAATGTAACACAACTCCCCAGGTGTCGCTGTGGTGCTCGTCAACTTCCAAAACAATTTTTCCTGTCTGAGCAAGGTTTTAGACCTCAATGCAGCACTGCCTCATGAACAGGGATGTGCTGCCATTCTCCAGAATACCTGAGGGTGGGTGGCTGTGCTGAGTTGGGCTGGGCTCTCCTGCTGGAAGCCTCTCCAAGAGCACAACTGGTTTCCAGTGACAGACACAGGCGCATCTAACTTTCTGGAAGATGGTATTTCTTTGCCTTCTGTTTCTGACTATTTCTTCAGCAAAACCAACAAATAAAACATTACTCCAAGTCTAACAGGAGCCGCCACAGCCAGCAGTTTCTCTTCCCATCCTTCTTTCCCCACTTGGATGCCAGGGGTGCAGCACAAGGGAGGCCATCAGAGGGAAGAATGGCCCCCACCTCCTCTAGCCATTCCTGCTGGCACATTCCCACACCCCCGGGACCAGGAGGTGCCAAAGGAGCGAGCAATGCTCACGAACTGCCCTTTGTAAAAACATAACCTCAGGGAGGGGAAAGGAGAGCATTACTTTTCACAGAGAGTAAACACCGTGACTCAGTTTTATTTCCCAGGCATCCTGACGAATTCAGTCCTGGAGGAAGGAAAAAACACAGGAATTTTTTTTCTACCAACCTTTCTAAAAGAATCCAGTATTCCATCTGCCAGTTTTTCTTTGCCTAGGTAATACCTCTGACAGCAGCACCATTGATCTTATATGAGCCCCAGCAGTTCTTGTAAGGCCAGGCTGTAGGACTCTGCCCACCACAAGCAGCTGAACTTCAGGCACGTAAGGTACATTCAAAACAGCACAGCCACTCTAAAGTCTACAAAAAGTTGTTTTCCTGATCAGCACTCCTTGTCGGAGGCTGCTGAGTGACCTCACTCAGCTCCCCTCCTGAAGGCAGCCCCGATGGCTCCACCACACAACCTGGAGCCAGGCTCCTCTTGGGTTTTGCTCAGATGGGCCTTAAACTGGAGTCCCAGTTATCTCATTTTTCCACTTGACTGTGCAGTGCAATCAAAAACTGCTCTGTTTTATTTTGCATTAGACTTTGGGCATTGCCTTCCTGCTTCTGGTACAATAAATTAAAAAACAGACGGGGAAAATAACCATCACAGCTCTCTGCAGAGCACTTGTGGCAGGCGGCTCATAGTAGGCACTGAGTTTTATAGTCCTAATGTTCACTTCTCTCTTTCCCAAACCCTGAAATACTGCACATTGCTCTGCCTTCCTGAAACTCCTCTCAAGAGCGCTGCCTCTCTCCCCCTCCTTGCCTTTCCTCCCTCACCCCCCTCTGACCACCACCCCTGCCCAGCAGACCCCACAGGCTCTCTGGGCAGCCCTAGATGGAAACAATCCTTCCCAGCCTCCACATTTGAATTGCTTTTTGGTTCAAGGGTCCAGACTGTCCTGTTTGCTTCATTTATGCCAGTGCTTACTCTCCTGTTCCCTGGACTTGAATGTTGTGGACAGTGAGCAATGCAAATCCTGCTTTCTCCAGCTGGTCCTGTGCATCCTTTCTACTGCTGGTAGCACGGCCAGCATCTTCCTAAGGCAGCAACTTCTTTCCATTCCCCGTCACCCTCAGACAGCACAATGAGATCCTCCCCATGCATTTACAGAAGCCATCCCCAGCCTCTAATTTACGTCTTCTTACACCAAAATTAATACCTGACCATTGTGGCTTTTGGTTATCCACAAATATAGGCAAACCATCTCAAATATCCTTAGAACACCTTCCAGTACCTACAGAGCGCTACAATAATGCCAAGGGGGGACTTCAAGAGCATGGAGTGAGAGGACAGAGGGGAATGGCTGACAGAGGTCAGGTTTAGATTAGTTATAGGAAAGAAATCCTTCCCTGTAACAGTGCTGGCACAGGTCCTGGCACAGGTTGCTCAGAGAAGCTGGGGCTGCCCCTGGATCCCTGGAAGTGTTCAAGGCCAGGCTGGACAGGGCTTGGAGCAGCCTGGGATAGTGGAAGGTGTCCCTGCCCATGGCAGGGGGTGGAACTGGATGATCTTTAAGGTCTTTCCAACCCAGATCATTCTCTGATCCTATGATGAATCTATGAAAACAGTTCTTGTCTTTTTTTGGAAATATTTTCTTTTGGCCCTATGAGCCTCATGTGCAAGGAATATTTCCTTAACATAAATATGTATCCAAGGAAAGAAAACGGATGTTTTCTGAAAAGCAACACGCACATCTGATTGCTTTTCCATCTCCTTTTTCTGTAGCCTGGACGTCAAAGCACCTAGGAAATGAGGTTGATATATCTTCTCAGATTTCCTGATGCTATTTGTGATGAAAAAATAAACAAACACTTGGGATTATTTACTCAAAAATTACTCAGGAAATGCTATTAATCTCTGGCTTCCAGCAGTGCTTTGCCCAGTTTAGATTTTTCCAACGGCTCTTGGTCACAACTGAGGCTGTCTGAAACACCTGACACAGCATGAGCACAGCCAGCAGCTTCCTGCATTTTGATTTAATGCTGCTAAATGAACTAGTAAGAGGGGTAGGGAGAAAAAAAAAAAAAAAAGTGAAATTAATCTGCCCAGAGTCACAAAAACTCCTTTTTGAAATTTTTTAAAATAAAAANTCAAAGCACCTAGGAAATGAGGTTGATATATCTTCTCAGATTTCCTGATGCTATTTGTGATGAAAAAATAAACAAACACTTGGGATTATTTACTCAAAAATTACTCAGGAAATGCTATTAATCTCTGGCTTCCAGCAGTGCTTTGCCCAGTTTAGATTTTTCCAACGGCTCTTGGTCACAACTGAGGCTGTCTGAAACACCTGACACAGCATGAGCACAGCCAGCAGCTTCCTGCATTTTGATTTAATGCTGCTAAATGAACTAGTAAGAGGGGTAGGGAGAAAAAAAAAAAAAAAAGTGAAATTAATCTGCCCAGAGTCACAAAAACTCCCTTCTGGTACACTTTTAAAACAAAAAAAGTCCCCATACTCGGGTTTCTGTTCCCCGGCCCCTCAGCTGGGGTTCGATACACAAATGCCTTTCAAGTGGCCCATTTTTCCCTAGAGGAAATTGTTCCCTGCACAATCCCCAGCCAGGGGTGTGCTGGCCAGCCCCTTCCCCGTGAATCGGCGTCTGTGCCGCCCAAATCAATAGCGGTCTGTGCCCACACAGAGCCCGTGCCAGTGCCGGCCCAGCCTGGCCTCAACGATCTGCTTCCATCCTGAAAGGTTTCCACTCGCCACAGAACCCGGAGCGGGGTAAAATAAACCCTGCTCCAGGCAGGGAGGAGGGTGGAAGGCACCACACAAATGTAAGCATTGCCCCGAGCATCCTCGGCAGGGACAAGGGGTGCCTGTCTCCTCTCCAGGGCAGAGCAAAGGCACAGGACGGGCTGTTTTTCCAGGGTTATCTCAGTTAGAGAAACCCAGTTTAAAGAGATCTCAGACAGCACAATCAGCAAGCTGTGCACGATATTACAGATCTGGATCTGCTGTTCTGCTTCAGAAAGGGCAGTGCTAGATGGTGTGTCACAATGAGCTCATTGTTCTTGCTGTTGAGTAGGGGCCACGCTTTAATTTTGGTATCGATGAAATAATGAAAGGGTCATTTCCATAGGAAACCACAAGAATTAATCAACCAGAACACAAGGACCCTCGTAACCTGCTTTCAAGCAGGGAATTCACTCTGAACTCAAGGACATCCTAATTCTTGTACCTGGAGCACCACACCGCTGACAAAACAAGCGTATTTTGGGTCTGCATGCAGAGAAAGGCAGCGATGCTCTGCATGCACATCGAACTCACCTACTGAATGCATGAACTCACCTACTGAAGTACTTTTTATTTATTAATATGCATCCCTTCCCCAAGCACACTCCTTCAAGGTCTTCCAGCTACACATTGTAGTCAATAGGTCTTATCTTTCCTACCTGCCTGGTGGATTAGGCACAAACCTTTCCATAAGACAGAAGCCAAGTAACCATGATTACATTTAGAAACAGGTCTGCAGCCTTCAGACTTTGCCACCAATCTGGAAAGGCTGCTCTGGTTTATAACTTTTAAATCGCATTGCTCTCCATGTCTCAAGTGTAATTAATTTACAGAAATGACCTTCATTTTGCCTAAAAACTATTTTAAAATGTTTCTAAGGCAAATGTCACTTGAGCCTCAGGATGCAAGGATGTCTCAGCCGTTTTCCCTAAGAAAACAAAAAGCCTTCTCTCAAATACTTTTGAACACAAGTCTCACTTTTGCTTTCAGGGATCCTACTCCCCCATTTCATAATCATTCCCCCAAGACTCCTCTGCCTTGGAGATGGTGAGAAGAACAGCAGAAACAGCTGACCTCTGTCAGCAGCAGAACAATATCTTTCTTGACTTCAACCAGAGGTGAAGCCTTTGAAAGGTCTGAAGGAAAAACACATTCATGCCCTTGAAAACAAGAAAGAGGTGGAGATCACTTCCAAATAACTTGTTTCAAATAACGCAGAATGCTGAGCACTGTGGTGCTGGAACGACACACAAAATAAGGTGCGTAAGTCAGGATTTGAAAGACGACTTGGCTTAAGCTTGGCCTAAGCTACTGAACAGAAAAATATTATCTTTAACAGGCTTTACTGAATCCCAGCCACATTATTCATCCATAGAGTTTGGGGTCATAGCTCTAAACCTCTTTAGCAGCAGTAAGATCCCTGTATTTGTGCAACAGCTTTAAAAAGCCAACATTTGTTTGGCTTACAAACATACTTAAGCCTGTTCTTCAAACAGCAGTTGATGAAAACAGCGCTTCTCAATTAAACCAGCATATATTAACATTTATTAATTTCCTCTCCATCCTTTGGCTTAGTCTCAGGGTGACAAATAGGCCACGAAGACATCAGCCAGCTCCTGATGCCTCAGGTGCAGAGGAAACCCAGGAGGTGCAGGCAAGCACCTGTCTTCTGCTGGAGCCAGGTTCAACCAGGACAGAAAGGACTCCGTGTCCCCCAGCAGTGGGAGGTCACACTCCTTAGCACAGGCTGACCTCTGATGCCCTGAAATGCAGATAGCTGGTCATCACACTTGGAAAACCAGAAATGGCACAAGAGGCATTAAGACATTCCTGGCAGGTAATGAGGTGCTAGAGCAAAAGCCTTCCAGATACAGAAATTACTCATTTCTACTCCATCAGGTCATAGGAACATGACAAAGCTAGGATGTACCACGGGAAAACAACAAACAAAAATCCAGTCTGTGATGTGCTTTAGATCATGCCTCACACATTAAAATACAAGTGTAAAGTTTGGCTTTTCCTTCTCCCAGTGAAGAGCTTCAAATCCAGCCCCAGTGTTGCCTCTGGTTCACTGCTGCCTGCAGAACAAAGATGCTGCAGGGCGTAGTACCAGAAATGCTCCCACAGCATCAAGTGACTGAAAGAAAAAGGTGTTTAAGGAGAGAAAGGGAATAACATGTTTATTGTATAATGACACGGTGTATATGCTGAAGAAAAAAGAACTGAAGTGCTGTTTTCTTTCCTTCCTTCTCCTAAAGTCAAGGAGGACAGAAACCCTCTCTCCATCAAAGAGAGTAGCTTTGCTTTCCAGACAGCGCCAAAAGCTGCTGTCACTGAAAAACACAGGCTTGTAGATGACCAGAATATATCTTGTCCTCCAGGAAAAGAGAGTGTCAAAGTTTTAAGGTCTTGTTGAGAGTCATGAGATCACGTTCTCCCTTTCCTTTAAACTACCAGGAGAACTGTACACCTGATGTAAAGCATCATCTAAAAAAAACCAAAGGCTTCCAGACATCAAAAGCAGTGCAATGCGAACTTAAATATTTGATTCCTAGAAGCGGCCATATAACAAGGTAATGAAACATACCTATGAGTTGCAAAACAAACTTATAACTGCACCATTTACAATTCTGCCCCTGAGCTCCTGTATTTCAATATATAAACCAGAAAGATAATCTCCATATGTTGTCTCTTCAGAACTTAATAAAACAAAGTCAGAGCTAAATGAATGTATTTTATAGCCATTTAGTGGGTTATTTTCTGTCTTATATTGCAGAGTTTCTGGAAGTGGTACTTCCCTGTACCAGCTCAATCAGGGAGGTTGCTGGCCTTCAGCCACAGAATCTCCCTAACCATTACACCAACAAAGAGGAAAGATTTTGGCCAACTAGCACAACTGCTCTCCACACAAATTGGGGAAAGGGAGTTATTAATGATAATTAAGAAGCAACACAAACTTAGGCGGACCAATGCCTTGTCCCCAATTAAGTCAATAGCCATCACTGACCACGGTGAGTTAAGAACATGAGCCATCGCAATTAAATACTTTTTTTTTTCCCTTTTTGAAGTTTGGGCTACAATATGTTAATTTACTGTTCATCTGACAGGACATTCTGGCTGAAATTTATTTAATGAGGAGAATCAGAGGAAGAATCAAATGAGGCAGGACAGCAGCAGAAGGTTCATGGTGGGTTGAAAAGAGGAGAGAAAAGCAGGGATGTGATCATCCCTCCACATCTGCAAGGAGAACTGAACTTGAGCGAAATAAAAGACTTTACAAAGCTGATGGAGCCGTAAGATGGGAAGCAGTTTGTTTCCCCCCCAAAAAATCAAGGTCAGGTGGATTTAGCGTGGAGGTTTTCCCAGGATCTCAGAGAGCGGCAATGAGCAGAGAGGAAGTCAGGCAGTAAAAGGCTGTCCAGTGAACAGCAAGGAGACCTCCTCCCTCATCTGACACTCCACATCCCATTGGAGGGAAATATCCCAGAAAAGCAGAGACAGCTGGAATCACTCCTTTCCTCCCACGTGTACAGCACCCAGCTCCAGGCACCTTTCCCTGCACCCATGTCAGCTAAGGGAGCTCAGCAGTGCCAAGGGACCTGAAAAATGAAACAGCAGCACCCAGGCCCCAACATCCACAGCACATGATTTGGGAGTTTCACAGCAGACCAGATCCACCCCAATCCCGTGGATTAAAGGCTTCTGAGCAACTAGAGAGCTTTAGTCGCTCTCAACTAAAGCTGATTTGGAGCACATCATCCAGTGGAGTTTCAGCCCAAAGAAACTGAGTACAGGCACCTTGAGGCAGCTCCACAGCAGAAACCCAGACTCAGTAAGAGGGGACAGGAAAGTCCCTTCAAAAACACACTCCCGATGTGATGTGACCTGGAAGAGTGACAAGAAAAAACTTCTCCCTAGGGAAAAGCACAGATGCATCACAGGGAAGCCTAACTGCAGTGTGCTGCCCAGGGCTGACCTGTCCCAAGACCAAATAAATGCAGCTGCAAAAAACTGGCTGTAACTTTTAACTCCAGTGAAGAATGCCCTATCACAGCCGTGTGAATAGCGCCAGCCTGGGCAGATGATGGCGTTCAGCAGATTGTGCATCGATCCCTGTACAAGCAGCCACAGTAATTTACCAGCTTGGACACTGCAGTGGCAAGCACTTTCCATTTGGAGGAGTCCAGAATATACCAAAATTTGTTCTTTTATTCTGCAGTGTTGAGCTGGGTTACAGCAACACAGTCAGTGCTGCACCAACTCCTTTTACTCTCAGATAATGTGCGCTGCACTGCCGTATCAAATGGATGTGCTATTCAGCTCTTTGATTTATTCGGGTAATATCAATTCAAGCTGATTGCAACCTACTGAAATGGCAACTGCTGGACGCACATTTAAATTTAACTATCTGTTGTGACACTGTGATAAATTTAGACTGGCTCCAGGACCAGTGTTTTCTCTATACGTCACTTCACAGCAATGCTCTGTGCCACTGAAAACCTCCGGCAGTCTTTAAATTGCTGTTGTGTCACTTTTTCCCAAACTTACCCTTTTGAAGAGCACAGGAAAATCCTACAGAGGTGAGAGAAAGTGTTGCTAACACTGCCTGGACATGCAGAGCAATTGCTGCTGGCTTATCTTTCACTTCGACTGCCCCAGTCAGAACCATCCCCACCATTTTTCTGTAAAATGCACACACACACATACACACACAAAGAAAAAGTAACAAAAGCAAAAAAAGGGCACCTAATGCTACAAAGCCAATACCTACAGAAAGTCTAGATGGTTTGCAAGGCTGTCCATTTAATAAAGTGTGCACCAGAGGCTCGGAGAGCTCCTCACTACTTCTTCCCCATCTGTGCAGTGGACAGCTGGCATCACATGGGTGGGTTTTCGGAGGCAGTGTGCTGAATTCCCACCCTTCCGTGACTCAGGTATGAACACCCTGAAAAATTAATTTATTTTTAGACATTTGTCCCCAAAGGCAAATTGCTTTCCCTGTGAAGCTTACAGAGCTATCGGAACACCACGTAAACGAATGTTCTCCATTATGAGGGCAACTAACCCCATTAAAAAAATAAATAAACCGACACAAAACCTGCACCTTACATTTCCTGCATGTGTTTTCACATATGCTACTGCTTTGCATGTTTAAGCAGCAAATAAATCAGTTCCTCACACAAATGTTTCAGTGCAGGAATATACTAATCAGGAATTTATTCCGTTCATGGTCTGTGCCATCAAAGATGTGTAAGAAAAGCTTCAATTTCTTGATTTCTCAGGTTTGCTCCTCTTGGGAACCAGCAACACACAGCAGTGAGGAATGTGGCAGCCAGGAATGCCAGCATGCTATCTGGCAGTGGAGCTATTTTGTGAGCAAGATAAACACAGACACCTCTGCTTGCTCCTACATGAGTCTGATCAGCTCAAAAATTACATAGGTACAGGAGAAAAGAGGATGGCCTTGCGAAACTTTCCATCTCATGCCAGCTCAAGAAGCAGACAAAATTCAAAGCACCCCCCATGAGATATTTTGGATGATAGCTGGATGCCATTTTGCCTTTCATGCTGGAAGTTCACTGGGGAGTTTCACTATAAAGATTTCTGTATGTGATACCTGCACACTTCTGCTGCAAGAGAACACGTATATCAATGCTGCACCCATGAAACAGCAGAGCACTATGTGCAACCAGACACACAAAAATGGCAATAACACACAGTAAGCAAGGAAATACATAACTTCAGGTTGCATTGAAAATATATTTAGTAACGGAGTGTTAGATGGAAGATCTTCCTTGGAGCATAGTAGATGAAAGGTTCATGCAGTGATGCATAAAAGATAAGGACAGTTATTGCCTGTTTTCCATAAAACCAGAGTCCTTCCAGTTCTGGCACCATCACCTCACCCAACCTTTCCTCCCAGCCGGTAGAACACTTAACCCTGCAGTGGTTTCCCGACAAAGGGGTGAGGAATAACATCAACGCAGAACGCTTTGTAGGAGGTGCAGTGCAGTAAGGGAATAAGACCAGCCCACATTCATGCTTCTCTCTGCTGTGATTTGTCTGTGGAAGGTAAAGAAAACAGATGAGCAATCCCTGCCGCGCTGCATCTCCTGCAGCAGCCCCGAGGGGTGGTCTCTCCACAGCAACGTGAGGCACCATCCTTCGCCTCTTTGGGACCATCAGGGACGTGCCACTGCCACAGCAAGGTAAGTTACTGCTGGCTTTAATTCCTGCTGGGCACAACGCTGAGACAACGAGGATCAAACAGGGAGTGACAGGCTCGCAGGCAAACACATGCGGGGTTGATTATCTCAGCAGAGATTCTCCACACCGCACCTGAAAAATTATCCTCAGGACAGTCTGCCTTGCCAGGGTCTCTCAAACATGTTTTTCTGCCAAAACAATCCACGTCTACAATGGAGCAGGAAGAATACCCTCGGCCTGAAGATTCCTCCAAATCCTAGAGATTTTTCCTTATGGCTGAACAGTGTGCAAACACGAAGCCAAAAAGGAACCACTTCTGAATACTTCTTGAAAACCACCGTTCAGATGAATTCCAAGAAGGAAAAGGACCCCACCCTATGCTCTGCAGCTGCCAAGTGAGACAAAGCAAAGCTCAGGTAGCAAAAGCAACATCCATCACACATCACAGCCAGGATATTCACACAGCCAAGCCCTGGGGATGAGACCCCACAGGAACCCGCTCCCAAACACCCAAACACCACACTGGCTTTGTCATGGAGCAAAGGGGGCACCTTCTTCCCCTGGCATTAGACAACAGCAGTGCCTGGGCTTTGCCCATCAGGAAAGATACCATCAGGAGATGAGAGCTCATGGTATCGTTACCTCCATGCTGGCCCTCTCCACTGGAAGGAGTGGAAAAGCCCTTCTGGAGCTCCCCAAGTGGTTGTTGCAACACTGTGGCTTGCAAAGAGCAGGTCAGCCCAGCCCAGCTCACTGGCTTCCACCTGGCTGCTCTTATGAGCAGTTTCTCTCTCCCATAACTAAATACAGGAACTGTGCACAGATTTGTTGAGTTGGCTTCACACTCTCTAAATTAGTTATGGAGTAAAAAGAAGAAGCCAGTCACTTAGGAAGAAAAATGCCCTTTATACAGTCACTTAGGGAGAAAAAGAGCCTCTAAACTTTGAGCAACACAGCTAGATGCTCCACAAGACAACGTCCTACCAGTTCTGAGGGACCACTTGGTCCCTCAGCTGTGTATCACCAGCTACCTGCAGCACCACCATCATCTGCTTCTGGCAGCAAACAGTCCCTGGGTGTTGTGTCACTTCAGGCTCCAGCACAGGGCGCCTCATCTCCTCCCTTTTGCACTCTCCTCCCTTCACCTTGGCCCTTCTCTCTGGCTTCCCCCCACAGCTTTTCTTTTTCTGCCCTTCTTCCTTCCCTTCCCTTCCCTTACCAGCTAATGAGTTTCCCTAACCCAAACCCTACTTTCTGCTCATTAGGAACGTGGGAGCAGCTCCCCGTTATGCTGTATTTACTTTAATGATATTATTTAGCAACCAGATGTCTTTGTAAGGTCTGAATTCTTCCATGCAGACTATAATCAAGGGAGAAAAAGTTGCAACTCCCGCTGTGACTCAAGGAACTCAATTTGTTTCCATCGGTAAGTGCTTATTAAACACCTCCTTACTAAAGAAGCCTCCAAACAAGCATATGAGTACATTTATTTTCATTGCTTATGGGGACGTCTCGGTAAAAATGGGATATGGAGAATAAACTACAGCCTAAGATTTCAGTGCCATACCACAAAGTTGCCATGGCCAATGATCCTAACAGCTACTGCAGGGAAGAGAACTGCTACGTGCAATCAAAAACTATCACTGAATACGGAGATTTTAAGTTAACTGAATATTGATCACATTTTTAATGCTGTCATTAAACCTCTTGAAGATGCTGTAATATCACTCCTCAGCTCCTGGGGTGCGTGTGCTGCCAGGGAGGTGATGTGCAGAGTGATTACCCCCACAGCAGCACGTACCTGCTTCCGACAGATGATTGCTCACACATTGCCTCCAGGCAGGAAGAAGGTGCCACCGAGCACAGTGAGGGAGGAAGAGCCCCTCTTCTGCCGGGTGCTAATTTGGGTAGCGGATACAGGCGTTGGCAGCTATGGAAACAGCTTCCACCTGATGCACTCCGTAGCTTCACACATGAGCTGAGCCTCTGGATGTTCTGGATTGCATTATTGCTTTCACAGCAAACTGTCTTATTTTTATCCAGAGGTCAGACCCCAATGGCCTCACTTCAATTTCTTCAAGAGTTACTCTGTGCTTCCCCGGTTAAAAAAATGAAGATAATCCCAGGATCCAGCCTCAGATATGGCCAGGAGCAGCAGCTCTTCGTGCCCAGAGCAACCAGGGCAAAAGCACACAGCCTGCATCAAGCACTACCAGTACCCCACGGTTCTGAACAGGAATCAACCCATGCCATGGGCAGAGAAAGGGTTCAGAGTGGTTCTGAGCAGGGATCAGCCACACCATGGGCAGATGAAGGATCAGAGTGGTTCTGAGCAGGGATCAGCCATGCCATGTGCAGATGAAGGGATCAGAGTGGTTCTGAGCAGGGATCAGCCATGCCATGGGCAGATGAAGTGATCAGAATGGTTCTGAGCAGGGATCAGCCATGCCATGGGCAGATGAAGGGATCAGAGTGGTTCTGAGCAGGGATCAGCCATGCCATGTGCAGATGAAGGGATCAGAGTGGTTCTGAGCAGGGATCAGCCATGCCATGGGCAGAGGAAGGGTTCAGAGTGGTTCTGAGCAGGGATCAGCCATGCCATGGGCAGATGAAGAGTTCAGAGGATGAAGCATCCTCCATGCACTGACCACGAGACAGTTAGACAGGGCAGCACGTGGTACTCAAGCAGCTCTTGCTCACCTGCAAAAACAAGCAATGTAGGGCCTTAAGACACAACAGGCTTTGAATAAGCTGGGAAGAGAGGAGGAAAGCACCCAGCTGAAGGGATGATCCAAGGAAAAGGCAGCTGTGTGAGCACACAAGCCCTCAGCAGCACCTCCTGGAGCACTTGGCTACTACCCAAGTCCAGCGCAGCTCCCTGCAGTTGCCTCACTGGGCCTCCATCAGCAGGCTTATTTACTAAACCAGGGAATAATACATCACATGCAACATAATTTACTGCACAATTTCCCAGCTGGTCTAGAAAAACTCATCCTGGTGTCACTGTGATTACCAGCCACGACCTTTGTGTCTGTCTTTTGAGCTGGATGTTGTTTTGTGCTGCTTCATCCATAAATGTAGCATGGGACAAATCAGTTGGCTCCTTTTTATTTTTTAAAATCCCAAAAGATAGCATCCCACTATCCTTCCCCGTAATTTAATAAATCAACTCACAGGATGTTTATGATGATTAAATTACGTCACATAATGATGTTTTTTGTTTCCAGCACAGAAGGTAAAAATAAATACGACCTATAATTGTTGGGCAATCTCTCCCCTACCTAGGGGTTTTCACAAGGCAGGTACCCACACCATCAGCAAGGACTCACTGACAAGCCAAAGAAATAATAGACACCAGATCAATGAACATGGATTTCCAGGGTTCCTTCCTGGCTGGCACAAGTCCTGTTCCCCATTTTCTAGCAATCCAAGGAAGAGCAGCAAAGGGCTGGAAAGCACTGCTTTAATATCACCGTAAGTCTGCCGGACAAGGCACTTGACATCTTTAGCTGCTCTAAACACTCCCCTGATAACAGGTAAGGAATCTGCTGAAAGAAGGGGTTTTGGGGGCGGATTCAGGGGTGTGGAGGTGAGTCTGGGGAACACAGAGCTCCAAACCCAGCCCAAAAGACAGCAACAGGGCACACGGAAAACCTGAGCTGGCTTCATCTTGCTGTGATGAAGGTCCACCAGGAATGTGTCTGGAGCAGGTACCATCATTTATCCCTCCATATTTCTCAGAATCCTCCCCCAGTCCCTAGCAGCTCATGGAGCAGAACCTCCTGAGCCACAGGTTGTTTCTCTGCATTTAATGACTCCTTGTGGAATTTTCTTCGATGAATGTGTTCCTCACTTACTTTAAAACGTGTAAAAGATTTTAGTGGTGTGTAAATGAACTTGGGGACTCGGGCTTAAAGCTGTCACCACCATAAATAAGTGATTGATTCCAGCAGTGGGTTGTGCCTACTCCTGTTGGAGATTAATTTGGCTCCCCCCACTCAATGCACACAGACAAGCCAGCTTCCCTTGAAGTCCCTTGACTGGACTGGTGTCTTCCCATGTTTGGGACCAATTCTCCACTCTTGGCAAAAGCATCTCAGCAGGTTACAACCTCCTCCTGCTCCCTTCTCTCAGCTCTTCACCCCCGGAGACCTACGGGGCTTTCCCAGGTTGAGACAGGGAGATGGGGAAGGATCTCCAACCACTGTGCCTGCTGCAGGTGCTCCACTGAAAAGCCATTTCCTTAGAGAGATCTGCATGGCTACGTCCCCACACCTCTGCACATGGCTGCTTGACAACCATCCTTCCCTTGCAAGATCAGGAAAAATGTTTGAACAGCACTTGGAATGCACCACTCAGTTGTGCTTTTACGCATTTCAGTACAACATCCAGAGCACAAAACCCACTGGCAAGTCACCAGGCTAAAGAAACTCACCCCCAAATCTCCACCTCTCTGCCCACTCCCATCACTTTGCACCTTTGTCTGAATAATATATTTATTAATTAAATGTATTTTTAATCACAGCCTACAGCCTGCCAGTTTCTGTGTGCCAACAATAAAACAGCTTTTTACTGGGTGGGCACCACGGTGATATAGGGCTTCAAAATATTGTCCGTTGTGGTTTTTATGCTGGTGAATCCTGAACAGAAGCTGTGTGAGCATTATGTGCACGTTTGTCTCTCCTGCAGCATGGTGGCTCATGTCTGAGTGCCCATCCACAGCAGGTTTCAGTAAAACAGCAGTGACAGCTCAGAGGGCTATTCGGAGCCCTTTTTTCTGAAGGAAAGCAGGTGAAGATGAATGGTGATGTACAGAAAAGGGAGAGATTCCAGTTTGTACTCCTGCTAAACTGCTCAGTGACCCATTTTTAATGATCTAGAGGATCACACACAGAGCTTTGACTTTTTATTCAGAAAATGCTCAGAACAGTTAAACTATGCACAGAGACTTTAATGTGAAGGAGTCAGAGAAATCCCTGAGAGCATCTTGAAGGGGAGCTGAGAAACCAGAGCCTGAGCTGGACCTGCTGCACCCCCAGAGGTCCCACAAGGCCACCCCCAGCACTGCTGCCTCTGTTCTCTTCCCAGGTACAGGCTTTTCTGCCCAAGAACTTTTACAAATGCACAAATTCTCTTTCCCAGGTGTTTCCAACTGGACCTCCTGCTTTTATATATTAAAAACAACAAGATGCACTTCTGCCTCAAGCCTCTTGTCTCCTGCTACTAAAGTAGCCTCGGTCAGCACTCTCACAGTCTGGGACAGGCTGCTTGTGGGGGCTAAACACTGCAGCGAAGAACTAAAAAAGCTGCTGAACAAATACACATTTCCCTTTGTATACTGTATTTGAATTTCAAATTTCTATTGTATTTGTATTTCATTTCCCTTCTTTAAAAAGAATGAAAATAAGAGAACCAACAAAACCAATTCGTTTTTCTTTTCCTGCAAAAGCAGTTAAGTCAGCCTCTCCACCACTAGTTCACCACCCCAGTTTATTACACCAAAATGTGCTGTAGCCATTTAACAGGGCCAGAAGCACTGTGGGGCTCCCAGGATGGAAATGGCACCAAGACCAAAACGCAAGGCTGGGAGCAGACCATACAGCCAGGACACACCAGTCTCGGAATGCAGGGAGAGGCCAGTCCTTTTGGAGCAATTCAGCAGCTATCAGCCTGATTTCACTCCTGCGTGGCTTCAGAAAACATAATATGATGGTTAACTTCCCAAAACAGCATCCCACCTCCCCACTTTGTTCCCCACACCATGGATCAGAAGGGATAGAAGACACACGAGGGCAGATGCACGGGGTGTAAATGTTTTGTCTTATTTTAAAAGGCACTGGTTTATCCAAGGGAGTTCGCTCCAAGAAACAACCACCTTATTTTTGTACCCTTCTACCACCTCCCTGAATTCAATAATCTCTAATTAGCTGGAAGAGCAAAAACATCCTCCAGGTGTGCTGGGATAAAATCATCTTAGCCAGGCCATTTCCACATACTGTGTAGTTGTTCTCACTTTGCTTAAATTGTGTCCAGCTGCTTCAGGGGCACTGTTTCACAGGCACAGGTTGCTCCATAAAACCACCAGCACAAACTCTCTAAATCCCAGGCTCTTGCCCAGAGCTCTGTCCTGGGCACCAGCACACTGCCAGGCACACGGCTGTGCCATAAACCTTTGGGAAAAGCAATTCTTCGTCTCTTCCTTCCCCCACTTTCTCTGATAGTTTGATGCTGGACCATCGCACAAGAGCATCTCAGTATTTTATAGAGGCACCATAAAAATTCACAAGTTAAAAAAAACCCACCTCAGTGGCAGAGAGATCTGCAGTTCAACAAGACCGGTTTAACATTTCCGTGCTTTTCTACCACACCGTATCATTTTTTTTTGTTCTTTAAATGCACCCGACATTTCATGCTCTAAAGACTAGCACAAGGTGAAGAGCTTTCCCCTTCTACAAGTACCTTGATGGGCCATCAACACTCAGGTGAGAAACGCTGCTGGCGTTACCTGCAGGAGTTATTTAATCCATTTTGTAAAGGTTAGGACAAAATTAAGATCGAAGTTTCATGCTCTCGACACTTCCTTTTGTCTTTTTTCTAATGGTATTTTTAAGAAATTATTGCTGCAATAAAGGAAAGGACAAATACATGTCAGTACTAGAAAACAAATTTATATCCCTGACGTGACAAATGGGCCGTGCCACACTGTGTCCCTGGTCGGAGGGGACGCCCCAGCCCGGCCTCACTGAACGGCAACTTCTCATCCTCTCCTGCCAGGCCAAGTTTCCATCTGGAGATTTGATATTTGCCTTCATGGCTGCTTCTTAATCAAATAGAGTACTTTTAGAACGAAATTACCGTGGCTGTATTACAGATATAAGACACCTCACTTCAAGGGCATAAGCCAACCATTAAATGATGGACATTATAAAGAAACTTTTCCTTGTGAGCAAGTAATTACATCCCAACGGTGCCACTCACATTTCTGATGGAGAACACCACTTTTGCCCCACACTGTCCATCTCCTGTGCACCTGCATCCTACCTGGCATATGGGATTTGCTCCCGCTACCCACAGGGGAGGTCTCTGCAAGTCTCAGGCTGTGACCTCTCCTGCAAGGCCTTTCCCCTTGCAGAAAAGAAAGTAGGGGTCACAACAAGGACCATGGTAGCAGACAGGACTACTGACATTTAGCAGCTGCCCAAAGAGGCTGGGGTTCTCCAGCCCTGACCCATGTACCAAGGAAGTCCCAAGAACTTCACCACTGCCTTCAGCCACCCCAGGATGAAGCACATCAGGATCTCATTCATTTATGGACCTCAGAGGCACCTGATTTCCATTCTAGGGGACATGCCGTGGTTTGAGGACTCCCCTCCCTGGAGAACACTACCGCAGCCATGTGCCACAGCTCCTTGTGGAGTTACAGCAACTTGTTAGGATCATGAAACCACCCAAAACTTGCCCCAGCAGCTGCCCAGCAGCCCATGTGCCCACCATGGGTTGGATCTGCTGCACAGTACCTAGAACTGCTCTGTCTGGGGAAGATCTGCCAAGATCAGACAAGGAGAGGCTCCTTCCCCAGCACTACCTCCATTCAAAATACCTGGGAACCCCCACCTTGTGACAGGCTCCGGATGAACACGTTCCTGTTGCATGCACAAGGTAAAGGAAATGGTTCAGCACAGGAGGCAGAGACTGAGCTGTACAAGATCAACTTAAAAGCCATCATTTTTAGAGGCATTTCTGTAGGTACTTTCAAATTATTCATTATCCCAAGTTTTCTTTTCTTCCCAGCTTGAAGATAATTCAAAAATAACTTGATTACACGCACTTCCCATCAGTGGCAACAGTACTGAAGTAAAAAAAAAAAAAGTTTTCCTTGTTACTGTCTAGTGCTCAATTTTCTGATTTGATTTTTTCACGCATTTAATACAGCTTGTTAAGTAGCAATATAATCAAGAATGGCAAGTACGAAGACCATTTTTACAGCAATTAAATCATCTCTAAAGAAACCAGAAATAAAAATAGTTGGAAAGAAAATCAGATCCTACTGGAAATCCATTTGTTTTAAAAAGGACAGACTTGTTAGAAAGGGAGCTGATTAAATCAGCTGATGCACTGTATAAAATAACTGATTGGGGGGGGGGATTGGGCTGGTTAATTGTTGTGCTGTAAACATTATTACTGCAAACCTAAGTATTTGCAGAGATTATGGTCGGGTGTTTGTTCTTCCAGTCATGAATCCGAGATTTCTGTCTGGAACAACAGGTGTATATAATACAATATAATAATACAATAATATAATGTATAGAATTCTTAAATATTGCAAAATTCAGACACAACTCATCTCTCATTTCTTTCAGCAATAGATGTGTTGGGGAACTACTTTGACTGGGCAGGTGAAAGCTACAGGACCCATTTGTGGGCATAAAGCAGACTATAGGGGAATACAGTATTATCATAAAATCACCCCAAGACACACGCACATACACAGTTAGGCACACAGACACTGAATTACTGCATTTATTTTAGGGATATTTAAAAACAAACAAACAAACAAACAACATAAAAAGATGCAGACTCTGAAAATCGCAGATGACGCAAAAAAAAGGGGGGATGTCATTCCCTGTTCTGCACGGACCTCCCAGGTCTGTAGCCCCTTAACTCCTTTGGGCAAGGGGAGAGGAAAAGCTGGGAAGCAGGAAGAAGGAAAAAGCTGTCCCAGTCCAAATCCACAGGAGACTGAGAGGAAGGAAAAACATTTAAAATAAAGGAGAACAGCAGGAGGATTAGGAAAGGTTTCCCACAGCATTCTTCTCTCTGGAATTCCTCTACAAAACATGTGCCAATCTTTCACAGTGGAGCATCACTTCCACTGCATGGCCTCCTCTCTTGGTTTTCTGTAATGCAACACCTTTTCCCAAATGGAGTGGTTCCGAAAGGAACTCCAGTAGATTGACAATGTGGGAGTTAGTAAGCATGGTGGGTGGGACTGCTCAGAAGGGTGAGATGCTCACCTGGGGGGGAAATTGTAACAGTGATAGCAAAGCAGTCACATTTTTAGTAAAACATAAATACATGTGTGTGTGTGTCCCCAAGAGCATATAGCCTGGGGTACCCACACATCAGTGACTCCCTGTCTGGAGCTGCAAGGACCATGCTGGAACCAAGGAACCAAGCAGGGATGCTCCTCGGGATGCTGGGGGTGCCCAGCCTGTGGCCCCAAGCTGCCTTTGACAAGCTGCCATTTGCACACTTACTGCTGCTCTCTGTCTGTCTCAGTCATTAAAAAATACTCAGTCAAAAACACCGCATGAAGGATAGGAAAAAGGGCTTATAAGGAAAATAAACACATCTTTGTTTGCTCTGAAAATGGAAACTGTAGGATTAAAGGCATCTGTATGAAAATTAATATTACAGATGAGCTGGAAGCTGGTTTGTTTTTTAAAATCAAAGAAGTCTTTTTAAAATCAAAGAAGTGAAGACCTAAAATGCACTGTGCCCCATTAATCTACCAGCTACTTGAATACCCTAATCCTTTACTTTGTTGACCCCTTTTCTTTCATTTTCCTACCCTGATTACTTCCTGCCCCTTCATAAGCAGCCATCTTCACCTATAGCACAGAGCTCCTTTCCCACTGATGGAAATATTTACCTTGCAACTTCATGATACTCCTGGCTAGCTGCAAAGATACTCCTGGGCCTAAAATCTGGGTAATTGCAGAAGACTAAAGTGAATGAGCAAACCCTGTGTTGGATTACACGGACTGGCCCATCCTCAGACATACTGGAATCCAGGAATGACTGGGAACTTGGGCAAAATTACTTGAGTCCCCATCACCATTCGACCAGCATAATGCTGTCTTCAAGGTCATCAAGGCCTGCTACCCATCCAGGGAGAGGGAATAAGAGTCTCATGTTCAAAGGTACTGTGCTATGAAGCTGTTACTCCAGTTTGGTGACTGCTGCCTCCTTTCCCTGCACCTTGTTATTTTGGTTATTCCCCCTTCAGTCATGTCACAGTGAGATGCTAACAGGCTGCCAAACAAACCCTTTGGAGAACATAAGGACGTTACATGCTTCGTGATTCCTAAAGAGAACATCAAGTGCCGTGTTAAGGGTTTTACAGAGTTCCATTTAACTCTCGTGTACAGGCATTAGGCTCCCATGAACGATCACTCCACACAGAGCTGTGCCTCTGCTTTCTGCACCCTCCACTCAACCTCTGCTGCTCCCTCCCTGCCCGGGGCAGCCACAGGAGCACGGATGTGAGGGGCAGCTC
The DNA here is from genome assembly GCA_013400675.1 of Oxylabes madagascariensis. Classification (NCBI taxonomy): domain Eukaryota; kingdom Metazoa; phylum Chordata; class Aves; order Passeriformes; family Timaliidae; genus Oxylabes; species Oxylabes madagascariensis. The sequence goes on from VYZR01080494.1 coordinate 23,646, forward strand.
AGGATGCCCATGGGAACAGGCCAAGGGCTGCTCCTGCCAGGTGCTGCCTGGAATTCCTCAGATTTTTGCCTCAACAGCAGCATGTTGCTTTGGGAGCCAGGCTGTGAGAAATGGATTTGTAGAGGATTCTCAAAGCATGACTGAAAGCTCACATAGTCTTGTACATCTGTATGCAAACTCTGAGATAAGGTGTGCTGACTTAGGCCATGGAATGGAGAAGACATTGAGAGAGAAATTGAACTGGAAACAAGTTTCAAACGATGGCCTTGCAAACAGACCAGATATTTTGGAGAATTGGAACTGTGAAAGATGCATTGTAGCAAGACCACAAGGGGTAAAATAATAGGTGATTGGTGTTAGAAGTATTAGCAGCATTGTGTGGCAAAAGCTAACAGGCTGATAAACATTTTTAACAAAGAAATAGTTTGGCTTCTGATAGAATGGCGTTTAGTTTTACATCTCTTACGTCGCATTCTTCTACAAGATTGATAATAGAATAAAATCTTTTGAAATGCTTCTCATTTGCCCCGTCTCTGTAGGACTAGGATTTCCAACACCAGGCATCTTAAAGGACACAAAAACAAGCCCTTCCCTGAACTCAGAAACAACGCTTTCAGATGGCTACTATTTTTTTTGATAAATTACGCTTGTCCAAAATGGCAGGACGTTTAAGAGAAATTGACACTAATTTATGCAAAAGTCAGCAATATAATTGTAATATTCATTTCCACCTCAAGTCAATTTTCAAGGTGGTAATGGAAACCAATATGGATTGAATGGGAAACATCTGGCAGGGAAATCCAAAGAGAGAGGCTCAGGAAATGTGAGAACTGCAAAGAGACTTGCTCATTTCTGCTGCCAAGGTGAAGGTACACACCGTCACCACCCAGCCACACTCCTGTGCACAGGCTCTCCAGAGAACAAGGACTGTTTTCCCCATCCAAACTTAACCCAAGGAGAGAGAAGCACAACAGAATGTTGCAAATGTGGCACAGCATGGCAAACACCCCAAAACAAGCCCTCAGAGAGATGCATGACTGGGTAAGGATCACTGGTGGCAGTGGCAGGAGAAAATTTCTGGCGGGAAATTTTGCTATGTTTTAACCACCACTACATTCCCCTGTCTTCCCAAAGCCTTTCTGACACTGAAATACATCCTGGTAACCTGGATAAAACCTTCTGCCACAGAGCTGGCTGACAACTAAAAGTTTACTTGAAGCATTTACCAGTTTATCATGTGAAGCAGAGGAATGGAACAAATCACCATTTCTGTATGTTTCTGCTGTAAAACCCACAATTCCTTCAGTCAATACTGAAAGCCTGGGTGGAATCACAGAACATTTCTGACTTTAAAAAGTCAACTCAGTTACCTCTTTCTGCTCTGCTGGATCTAAAGTCGAGTGCACACCTTGCATGAAAAGCATGGGGTACCAGCCTAAAACCTGGAAGAGGGAAATTCTTACAGTGCTTCGGGAAAAAATGCCTTTCTCACTGTATCACTGCATCTGTCAGGTGCAATGTCAAGAGCATGAAAAAATCCCACAAAAATGCCCTATGATGATGACAGTCTTTTCTTGGAGGGATTTGATGAAAAGAACTGTTTCTTCTGTATGTAAAAAATTCATCTAAATGATGAATTCCCATAATAGCTGCTGTAATGGAGAAGAAAAACAGCAACAAGTTACACTGGTGTTTCAGATGGGTTTTTTAGTGTTTTTTTTGGGTTTTTTTCCCAAGAATTACCCTCCAAGGACCCCAGACAACCAAACAAATAGCATTAGAAAGAACAGGGACATAGAAAAGAGCTCAAACCACACCACAATGAAGGAAGATTGCTACCACATTAATGTCTTTTTAATAAAAAAGGTTGCTGGAGAGAGAAGTCCTGATGGCTTCTGTTGAACAAAAGCCAGTTTGTCATTAGTACAAGGCAGACAAGGTTCAAGAACACTTTGGCCATTTGAAATTCTGGACCCTGAAGTATTTTATTACCAAGTTTAGTGAAAGCTTGGATGAATCAATATTCTTTGTGCATCCACTGCACAGTTCAAAGCTGCCTGTCTGCTGATTCCATGGCTGCACATATGTCTGTCAAGAACTCTAAAAGCTTTATGGGGAAGATGTACATTTGTAGAAAACAATATTAAAAAAAAATAGTCTGCATTAGTTTATCCTTCCTTTCCCCCTTCAATTTTCCATTTTCTTCACCATCCCAAATATTTCTACAGCACTCTCTTCACATATCTAACAATGTCTATGTATTTAACAGTTTGCTTCCTTATAACACTGAATATTGAGCATTTATCACTTGTTTCAGGCAGGAAAATCTATTCACTTATAACACAAATCGCCTGAAAGTCACCAAGAGTCCTTCAAAGTGATGTACAGGACTGCTCTGGCAGTAACAGCAGCAAAAACATCCTTGTTGGCAGATTCCTTTGAATCATCAGTATCTGTTACCTGGTGTTGATCTGGAGCATCCCTTCAAAGCCCTCTGACTTTAGACTTGTTTTAAGTTACACTCCCCAGGTTAAAAGCTATTGAGGTAGAGGTTTCACACAGGCATGGAAATTTAGAGTCAAGAATGACTGCACCTAAAAAATGTGAACTCATGGGACTCCCAGGTATCTGAGAAGAGAAGACAGATCTTGTGGATGACACAAGATGGTAAAATTAGAACAGCTGCCGTGGTAACAAAATCCTTCCACAGTTACTTAACAGGACCTGTGGAAATGTTACACTGGGATTCAACTCAGCGACAATGCCAGCAAAATGTGGTTTTGAGTAATTATGAGTTAATCAGTCTGTGTGATTCATAAAGAAAAAAATGGACATGGGAACACAAAGGTCTACTCTGTTGTGGAGCAGTACCAGGATACTTCCACTTCAGAGCAGGCTCCTGCATCGCAGTCCTTCAGGTGATGTCAGCGTTTGCCCAGCACCCCTTAAAAAAAAGCCTCATTTTCCTGCTCCCCAAGTACACAGCAAAACCCCTGACAACTTTCACACCTTGAATATCGTATCAGTTATGAATCTGTATAACAGAAAAAGTATCAGTATTGAGAGTTTCTGAGCTTCCTGTTTCCTGGGGCAAAGTCTAAAGCTCAGTCTCAGCCTTTCGCTTAATAGCATTAAGAAACAAAGCAGAAAACGTGCTGCTTTACTTCCCTTAGCAAAGCACAGGAACTAATGATTGTGCTTACAATACACTAAAAAGAAGCTGAATTGTTTAGGTAAACAAAGACCTAACTATGGAGAGCTTAGAAAGGACATGATCAGCAGTTCATCATCTGAGACTGTTCAGAAAGCCCAGCACTGATCGCTAGGGTATTCCAGCGGAGACTGGAATTAGCAGTACAGGATTTCTGTCCTCAGCTAGTTTTTAATTGCACAGACACTCTGAACATTTCACTACCTGAGCGTGACCTTGGTGAGCTACACTGAAGCTCACGACGTGCCTTTGCTTATTAACAACACCAGCGCAAGGTCTGGGACCAGCCCGATGGCTCCCACTGCACACCTTGGCCAACAACCCTAAAGCCATCAATCATTTCTGACAGGACATAAAAACCAGGCTCATTTTTGTCAGGAAACTATTCAGCACAACGTAGTGGTTGGTAATGTGTCTGTTATGCCTTCTGAGGAGTCACTTGGAGCTGGACACATCCCCAGCTCTGCCTTCATCTCAGCAATCAGCAGGACCCTGAGCAAAGCCCATGCCAGCCTCACTTTGGGCCAGGGCTGGACCAGATCACCTCCATCCTCCTTGGGTGGAGCCACCCAAGCTAAGCTGGCCATCTCATTGCTGCAAGTCCACAGGTGAGGGAGGAGGGAGGTGATATCTGCCTGAAGAGCCAGTCCTGGAGGAAGACACATCTCAAATATTCACGCTACTCTCCACATAGTGCTTGTGCAACTGCAGCCTCCATCAAGTGCTGTTTTGACAGCTTAAAATGAGGGACACCCTTCCTCATGAAGGAATTCAAGCTGTACCAACTGACTCAGAAACTACCTCGTTCACACTCTGCATCTGCCAATCTTAGCAGTCTGCCTACGCTTTAGGAATAAAGGGGGAAATCAAGGTAATGTGACATGTAGGATATTTCTGAATACTAAATTTATGACACATTGTTGATTCATTTATAATTCATCACAAATTGCAATGCAAATATTTGGCTAAAGTGCAATGATGTTGGGAAAGACAACTTTGTTGTTGTTCTTCTTCTTTAAACAGAGATCAGAAATAACACATCCCACTTAGTCCAGGAGTGAGTCCACCTCAGGGAAGACACAAAGAACAGCCAAGTCCCAAATCCTGTGGACTGGGGCTAACAACTAGAGGGCAAGAAACCCTCCCAAGTAAGGAGGATTCCTTCAAAATATAAGTGTAATTGGTGTATATCATTACAAACAGGCAAATGCCTTCACGCATCCATGCACGCCATTAGGACAGAAGAATTAATTGGCTGAAATACCCTGTGAAATTGCTATGTGGCTAAGCAAGGTGAAAAAAATACAGTCAGGTCCAAAAAATATATATATTTATATTAAATTTTAATTTTAAAACTATTTTTCCCTGCTATTTCATTCCCTCAATCAGTCACCCAGACATTTACACAGTCGGTTTAGCAGGAAGCTCAGGCTTGAATGAAGCAAGAAAGCTTCACCAGAGTGTTGCTGAAAGCCATTTTCCGGACTACAGAGGCTCAAAGGTGGGCAGAGACAGCTTGTTTTCTGTCTTGAGAGATCAACACCTGCCAGGAAAATTTGTGACACTATTATCATCTGCAGCCTACAGAGACCTCCAGCGACACCGACCACCAAGACGAAACAGAACCAGTTATAATCCCTTGTCCCCTGAGGAACAGTATCTTTTGGTTTTTAAGCTCCTTTAAGTTAGGTTTTAATTATGATCACTATCACTCTCTGTTATGCTTTGGTTCTGTTGAGGTGATGCAAAGAAAGAACAGCAATGACTTGAAAAACAGATAACATCTAAAAAAGGTCTGTCTTAGAGGTCTAGTGGTTCACTTGCAGGTCCAATTGCACTAGGTAGGAAAGTACAGGGAACAAAGCATAAGGCAAATATATATAATTTTTTTCTTATAAAAAGAAATACAAAAATTCTATACACACCACTCTTATCTTGAAGCAGTTGTCACAGCCTGGAAGTCTTGTGGCTGAGATGGAGAAGATATTCAGGGACACAGCTATGATTAAGCATTTGAAGAAATTACTAAGAGATCACTAGACATCACTCACACTAAATTCTTACTTAAAATGTCTGATGGGAAGTGTTTCTCCATCAAGAGAATAAAGCAGATTGAGACAGTGTTAGCTAGAGACAGCCACAGTTGGAAGATTTTGCTGTGTGTGCTGAGACTGCAAGGGCAAATGTATGGCCAGCACGAGGAGCAGAGCTGAAACCACCTGGGCTGAATGTGGTCACAGGAGCTGCCGCTCGAATCACATCTGGACCTCAGCAGGGCTGTGCCACTGAAACTTTGCCAACAGAATAAGGCTCCTCCAGCCAGGGGGGGAAACAGCAGCGGGAGAGAGCAGAGGGGAGCCCTGATTGATTTTCAAAGCCTTTCCCAGGTGCTGCAGCTCCCTCTGACAGGCATCGCCCAGAGGAGTTCATACCAGCTGTAACTGCAGTGAAATACTAAGAAGAAACTGTCCCAGTTTTGCTTCAGACTGGAAAGTCACCGTGTTTTTTATCACGCATTCTTAAACAAATAACACTCTTACTTCAACAAAATCAGTTTCAGATGCTGAGGAACTACTTCTCCCAAACACTAAACAGACGAGATGAAAGCTCCACTGATCTCATCACAAAAAGCTCACACGAATTTAACAGGGCCGGGATTTCCCTTCCTGCATTTCCAGTATTACCATATTACTGTGGCGTGCAGAATGGTTTACACCAGCCTTGCTAATTCAGGCAGGCTCTGAATAGCAGCGAGGCCAGCCAACGAGCCAGTGCCTTTTATTCCTCCCCTGCTGCTTCCTTAGTATGCGCCCGGGCACGCGTGGCACAGAGCATCGGCCTTTTCTTTGCGCTTCCGCACAGGGCACGGCTGTTGCAGCAGCATCCCCCCGAGTGAAGGCTGCCTCCATTCAGAGGGGCACACAGGTGTCCTCCCCGCCTGCCAGCAAGGGCAGCAGCTGTGCCGACCTCAGCCAAAAACCCGCGCTCCCCACTCGGGCACCCTCCCGCACAGCCAGGAGCCAACGCCTCGCCAAGCCCCAGAACGTCATCCAGCTCCCAGGGATGCTCAGGAGGATCAGGAGAGGCCTGGCAGCGGCTGGGTGGTCACAGAGGACACTAATCTGTGTATCTGCGTGCATCTGCTGTCCAGCTAAGGTGGCCCTCGGTTATGGGAGAGGCACTCGGCACTGGTTTGGGTCATGTTGAGGATAGAAATCCTTAGTTAACCCAGCCTGTTCAATGCGCTATCATCATATTACTATTACTGACGTAGGGGTAGTTTTCACTAGGGTGGACCAACGAGCCAAAAAATAATTGAATGCCTCTCGTTTATTATTTATCCAAACGAATCTTATTTTCATAAGCACCTTAGCTGGTGGAACAAAATATGTCCCATTTCCTGAGCGCTTGTCAACAGTTCAGTCCTGCAGATGGCCAGAGTCCCTTTCTGGAAGATAAATGTATGTGCTGGCACACACATGCTTAGACACGCTCAGGCAGTGCCAGTGCCCCTTTCCAGAAGGTCATCTGCTAAGAAAATAAAGCCTTTAATAGTAATGTCCCAACAACCCAGACACCTCCTGCAGAAACCATACACAGCACGATTCATATTTGGCTCAAAAGAGGTGGTGCCTTCTTTTTCTTTTTAAATATATCTGTATATATGCATATATATAAAAATATATATAAAGTACGCTTCTGGCTATATGAATATTACTTTCATTTTTAAACCAATGCTTAAATAAGGAATATTTGCTTTTGCCTACAATTATTTGTCGGGGGTTTTTTCACACAGAATGACAGATGATACTGTCTTTTCAAAGTGACAGAACAAAAGAGATTACAGTGATAATCAGGTTACCTTAGATAGAAAGGAATGAGAGATTCAGAGCTACTCCTCTACCCAACAATACTGAGACTTCATATTTTCGTCTATTGGGTGAGCACTATCTCTGTAAGGTTTATTTAAACATATCGCTTTCCCACTAAAGCATTTTCTGGCTCCTTAGACTTACTCTAAGGATTTCCAGCTAAAAACAGGTTATAGTTTCAAAGCACAGTCATAACAGAAATTGGAGAGGATATATCACAGTAATTGTGTTTACCTTATAATGAAAGAAAATAAGGAATATTCCGCCTACTTGAACTAGAATTCAAAGAATGAACGAAAAACCAAAGAATAAACCCACTAGGAGGAAACAGAACAATTTCTGTCCATCCCCAGACAGTCTATAACCAAACACTGCAATAATTATCCTAAGACAAAGCCAGCAGCAGAGATTTACACTCCTGGGATGTACACAGAGTCCACAGCCCTTTGAGCCATGCAAAAGCGAAGTGCCAAAATCCAAAGTGAGCACAATGATCCACTTCCAGTCCCCCAGCCATAGTGCAGTCTTCCTTTCCCATGCTGCAGGTGAAGACCTCCAAGTTCAATCCTCCCAGTTTCACAGAGCTGGGCTTTTACCCCCCCACCCTGCATTTTTAATATTCAGCATTGAAGACAAATTTGTGCCACAATTTGTGCCACAAGTTCCTCTCTAGCCTGCTTTTGAGGATGAGAAGGGGACAGCGCTAGAGCAGCCCTACAGTCTTCTACGAGCGGGTTAAGATCCAGAGCACAGAGGGCTCAAATAAATGCATGTACCCCACATAGCCCCCAAGCCTTTTGATCAGTGTGTCTGACAAAATTCTTTCAAAGATAGCAAAGAAAATGCAAAAATAGGAAAACCCTAGTTTTTATATCATCTTTCAGCAGCTAAAGCATGGATTTTACACCAAACTAGGATCAGTTTCAGTCTGGGGAGGATCTGGCCTTTTCAGGCTGCTTTTTACATCAGCTCAGCCAGTTAACAAACACATCACTAAGATGGGAGCTCTCTGATATCAAACCATTAAAAACACTACAGAGCAACAATGGGTAAGTATCAAGTTAGAAATCTCAAAAATGGGGTGGAAGCTATTTGATGCCGAAGCACCAATCCAGAGCCATAATCCCACCTAAAACACTCGTGGGTGAACCTCGGGGCATGTCTCTCTGGTCCACCAGGCAGCAGCTCTCTGGGAAGGGGCTTTCACCCACAGGCACTCAGAGAGTCATGGAAATGGGCATAAGGAGACATGGAGCTCAGAGCTGGTGGAAACCAAGTTTTCAGTTCATCTTTTATTCTCCTTTTCCTCTCTAAAACATACGATATCAGACTTCCATTTTTTAGTTTACCCTTCGTTCAATCACAAGCACTGTATTTACATTCATAAAGGCTCCATGAATGTGAGCATTAGAAATGTAACTCTAAGTATTTATGGAGTGGTCTGGTCTCAAAAACACCTTCGAGGAAAATGTCCCAGGCCTGCCCAGCTTAAGTCTGCAGCTCTGACTTAGACCATGCCAGGAATCATTTTTTGGCAAAACATTTTCTTTTTCCTTTGCTGGAAGTGCCACTTCCTCAAAACACAACCGCGCTGGTCTTGAGGAAAGTTTTGTTAGAAAAAGACCACAATTTCAATACCTCTGATATTTTTGACCTTTGAAAGCCAAAAAACATTGTGGGGTAAGACAAACTGGGTTATGGGTGTGAGACCCAAACAGAAAATGAGGTGGGTGAGACAATCCCTAAGCTGTGCATTCCCTGTGCCGTTGGGATGCTCATTTCCAAATCCTAGAGATCTAACAAATGGCTATGAGGGCTGGAATTACCAGCATTCTTCCGTTCCAGAGGCTGAACCTGCTGCCCTAATGAAACCTCTCCTCTTCACGGGGCGGCTGCTTTTAGAGTCTTTGGTGAGCCAAGGGTAGTACTCTAAAGGCAACCCAGTGGTTTCCAAACAAAACATACAACCGAGGTTCACTCCATCTTGCATCAGATGGAGCCAAACAACCAAAAATATATTTCTTATTTAATTTTGTTTTATATTTCTTTGCATGGCAATTAAAAAGCTTATGGCCAAAGATATAGGAAGCAGTAAAAATGATGCATATGAGAAGATCTTACTGAACTTAATGCAGCATGAAATTATCCAACGGGCCACTTTAAATACTTTGCTGTAAAAACACACACCATAAGAGCATGTTTCACTGCTCTTTGTTTAATAGTGGAGTTAATTAAGAAAAAAGACAGTATTTTCACAGATTAAAAAAAAAAAAAATCAAGTATTTATGTTGTCAGAGAGTTCCTAGACATACAGCTCACTGAAAGCAGCAGCACTAGGCACAAATGTGGAAGACCAAGGACTCACTTCTCTTTTTTAATTCCCTGGAACCAGCCTTTTCAAAGCAGTATGAAATACAACAGGAGTTGTATTTCTATTCTGATTGACTTCTCATTTTACCAGGCTTAACATGTTTAAACCACTATCTTGACGTGACCTGAAATATTTCAGGGTTACGGTTATTTTATAAATGATTATCAAGAGTAAATTTACAAATTAATCCTAAAGTAGCAAAAAAAAAAAAAAAAAAAAAAAAAAAGGCTGCTGAATTATTTCAGCAATGCTTCCCGATGTTTGCACAATTCTTTGTTTAATTCCCACTAGCCAAACACCTCTGCTGGCACGGAGAGCTGGAGACATAGCACTGCATATTCTGACCAGTTAAAGAGTTTTGATTTTTTTTTTTCTTTCACCTAATCTTTTTAACTCTTCCAGTGCTGACACAAAGACATCTGTTCCTGTTAAACTTCCCATTTTAAGAGTTAATGGGACTTTCTTCAAGCAACCCACTGATGGCCCACTACATTCAGGGAAGGACCCAGAGCACCCATCTATGTGGGTCCACGTGTATTTTGACAGCAATGGTTGTAATTAATTTCTTATCTTGCACCATATCAGGTGGCTGGCACAGCCACATGCTAATTCTCCTCCCTGCCATTTGAAACGCATCCCCTCCTCCTGAGATCAGCCATGAGAGCATCTGAGATGAAGCAAACAACATTTCTAAAATTCAGCAGGAAAGAGGTGGATGCAAAATAATTTTTAAAAAAGCAAATTAAAGCAGCAGAACATGAGTTTGCCTACCAAGCACTTCAGCAGCAATTTCAAATGTGGTCAAAAGATGTCAAATATGCTAATCTTAATTTATTTTAAAAACCTTGCAGTTGATAGAATGCTGAAGGGGAACTTTTTATATATTGTTGGTATCATTCCCCACTCCACTGTATGCCCAAACTAGCTGCTTGGTTTTATGTTTTAAAGTATGTGCTTTTCTATTGTACTTTTTTCCTTCCCCCACTAGGCCAAGGAAAGAAAATAATGCTGAGGATACTTATTTTCTAAAATACTCTAATGAAGTCAGTGGAGACTCCAGGAGCTCCATGCCATAAATAGAGAAAAGAAACAGAACATATCAATTAAACCAACCCAGCTTGAATTGCATCTATAACAAAACAAGGAAGGAAACAACAGTCTATTTACCAGGGGAATAACAGAGAAAATATTGACTTGTTAAACTATGGACATATTTTGAGCTCTGAGGAGGCTGTAATTGTTTCTAAATAAAGCTAAAAGTCCAACGGTGTGGTCAGCCTGCTCCTGGAAGAATTTGTGCTGCTACGCTACGAACAACAGGTGGGATTTTTATCCTTTTTTTTTTTGTCTTAAAACAAAAACATCAACACCTGCTCATTTTCAGAAGGCAATACAAGGTGTGCACACCGATACTTCCTATTCTGGCCACAGAAAAACTTCTGTATTTATATCACACTTCATTTCAGTTTTTATTGACCTTTCAGATGGCCTTAAATGGGTCTGAAGTGTAACTACAGCTGTGGCACAACCCCACAGGCGTTTCCAGCGGCCCAAGTGCCTTCCAAGTCATGCCGCGGTAGGAGCTGGGGTGGAAGAGCAGCAGGATGAAGACCCACAAGGAGCATTACCGGTCAGCCCCACACCGCTGGGGAACGTGGATGCTCCTTCCCAGAGCAGTGCTTCCAGGCTACTCACACATGCAGCATCCACAGCTGCCTCTCTAACGAAGCCGGCTCCGTTTTCAGCAGGGATTGTGTTTGTTACTGGCAGGACGACTGCTGTGGGCCTTCCTTCCCTTCCTGACACCATCTCTCCTGCTCAGCACCAGGCTCTTGCAGCCGCATGCCAGCCCAGAGGCAGAAAGCCCTCTCCTTTCTTGAGTGGTAATTATATTTCTCCTTTTTACAATGAAATCCTTTCTGTGATTAAATTTCAATCTGAGCAGGCTGATTTTCTCATTTGCAGAGATTTTATTAGTTTGTGGAATGTATGCTTCCCCTCCTTTGATTTTTTTCTTAAATTATTTTTCCTTTTCTTCTTTTTTTCCCCTCCAAAATCCCTCTCTTTCAAGAGACATTTACCAACATTAGTCTGATTTAAGACCTTTTATCCAACCCATTGCCTTTTACTTAACTATATTGCTTCCAAGACCACTGGGATCTCCAGGCATTAATCATTAGCATTCACACTGGAGCTGACTTTAGGCAATGAGTTACCATGTCTTTGGGGAACGCCGTGCACCACCAGCTGAAATGCTCTGAACAGTCTGCCCTGGTAAATTAACTCTCAAGCAAACTCTCTCCCCATACCTGCCCTTCTTCTTAAAACTCCTGTTCTGCAGCACAGAACACCGACTCCGGGGCCAGCACACCCCATACCCAACCTTATCCCATCCCTTAATTTAGACTGAACTTACCTACCCTCAGGCAAGAGAAGAGAGGCCCACGGTCCAAGCTCAACACTATGTCTTGAAAAAAAAGTCCAGACCCATTTGGCTTGACCTAATCAGTCAGTTGTGTTGGTCTCCCATTCACCAGCAGACCAAAAGCTGGATCATCTTGGTTGGAGACCACAATGAAGTCAGTGAGTGGCAAAAGCTCCCACATCCTCAGCTAGAAGGGCCACACCCTATAGATTTTTCAGCCAGAGAAATTTCTAAAATTTGCCAATTTGTCTGAATAAAAAACATAATGAAGTGCCCTGTGTGAATCAAAAACTAAACCAACACTAACCACACCTAAAACCACCTTGCACTCAGTGTTAGGGTTGCTACCACAGCACAAGCTCTATGCAGCAGCAGCCCAGCCCAGAGCTCCTGCCCTTCCCAAATACTCTGCTCACATTGCATCTTGCAGCACAGCAGCTCCCACACACCTCTAAACTACTATTAGTGTGCAAAAAAACCTTATCTTCAACCACTGTGGCCATTACATCAGAGGGGGTTTTTTGCATTTTGCAGAACTGCCTCGATCTTGTCAACTTGCATAATTCAAGGTGTACTCAGCCCATATTAACATACTGCATCATTGGTTTTCCGAAGCACACGGAAACTTTATTCTGCTTATTTTGGGTAGCACTGGGAAATAAAATGGGAGCAACACACTTCGACTTTAGCCTCACTTAAATCCAGTATGTCCCGTCAGAGTAGCCATGTCCTTGCTTTCAGTTTTAATCTGTATTTTGCATAAATCCCAACCACAGAAGCTGTTTAAGCCTATGTTATCTTCAGGGTGTCCAGGAACACCCCAGAAGACTTCTAAGGTTCCCAAGGATCCATCATGCTCCCAGAAGGGTCCCCTGATCACAAAGGGGTTGCTCTTCCTGAAATACACAAGACAATTTGCATTGTTGTTATTTGTTCTCTTGGTATTATTGTTAAGAGAGCTGAGGTGACATTCCCAGTCAGAACAGATCAGTGGGAACACAGACATTTCCAGGAGGGAAGCACTTAGGTGTCATCCTTAGGTGCTCTTCCAAAGGCATTGGGCACAGGGGCTGCCAGCAGATGCCCAGCAAGTTTTCCAAATGGCAGGAGTAGGTCTGGTGCCTCCAGTGCTCGCCCCCACGGGCTTTTCCAGAGGGTGGAAGGCTGGTCTACAAGGTGAAGTTAGTGTTGAGGAAGTCAAAATGTGAATGTAACATGCATCTGTAATTCCCCATGTGAACAGATTTAATCTGCATTACAAATGTCTTTTCACGGCTGGAGTCAAGGCAGAGCTCTTCTTTCAAGGGAGGGGAAAGCTGAAGCTCTGTTATTGTACATTGCAGCTCAAGTTTCTGGCATATTTTCCTTGCAATGCATAACTAATATTCTTAGGCAGCATCTAATAACACAACTCAGACGTGCTACCTATAGGACTGTTCTTTCAGGACACCCATCAGGCGGCTTTGAACTGTGGCTGTTAAGTTTTTGTGTCTTTTCTCTGTGATTATGGCATCAGTTTCAAAGCAGCTCTAGCCAACGCAGCTACTGCAAGAAAATCGGTTGTGCAGGCCAAATAGCCAAACATACACACGCACATGCAATTAAAATCAAATGCCTAGATGATCATTTCAGTTTTAATTAGATTTCACCAGGACTATGAGTTAAGGCTGCAGGCTGGGATGTTGATTTAAAGCTGTAGCTAATGTGTTTTATTGCCAGATTTGCTCATCGTCAAAGCTAATTATCCCTATTATGCTTACATGATTTTTCAAACAACCAAAAAAAAAAAGGCATTAAAAAAGTAAGTTTGTAGCAAGCAGATTGGCCTGCCAGTGTCTGTGTGTGCACGCGCATGTGTGTATTTACCAGTCATTTAAAACCCAGATCTTCAGTCATACAGGGAAAAAAAACCCAAGCCATTAGCAGATGAAGTGTTAAACAAACATCTCATTTCCAAGACCCATCAGGAAACACTGAATGCAATACGATCTTATGCTATTTCTAAATACAGTGATGGTGTGGAAAGTAAGATCTTTTGGGGGAGAGCTAAGAAATGCTGAGTAGTTTATTGATATCATACCTTAGAATGTAAGGGGGCCCAAAGGGAATTTTCAATGGTTTTCAATGGGAAAAAAAATCAAATACTGGTTTTGTTTTTTGTGGTTATTTTATTCTTCTCACTGTTAACATTCCTTAATTTTATCTCTGGGAAAATGAAGAATTGAAAACACTGAGGAAAAAGAACAAGGAAATATAACTCTGAAGATTTTTTACATTTTTAATTCTTAAAACTGCCAAGAAATTTCAAAAGAAACAGCAGTTGGAAAAAAAAAAAAGCAACCCATAACTACTGCTTTTGAAGTAAAGCCTTGCCTCTTTTCCTCAGAAAGAGTTCAGATACATCTTGAAGAAGCCTTCCCCACTGCTCTTCCCTCCTCCTTGAGCAAGGACCCAAGAGTGTTCGCTCTTGCTTTCATCTCTCTATCCTCTGCCTCTACCCTGAACGGGTGCTCGGGGTCTGCCATCCACTTGCTCTTCTACCAGGGAGCCTCCTATGATGTGCAGGCATTCTAAGGAGACTCCAAGAAACTTGTCTTCCATGAGTTAAACCAAAAATAGCACACATACAGCTAGCCAATACTTCCCTCCCCGCTCCTGTCAGAACAGATTGCGTTTTGCTTCTGTTTTGATTTTTAAAGGAAAACATTCTGGACAGAAAAAGCGTATGTTTTCCCACTAGAAAATGTTAGTTTTCTTTGAAAAAAAATAAGAAAAACTCCCCCAAAAACCAACCCTATTGAGATCACATCGCAGGGCTGCAATGCCTCAGTGGTTTCTTCTCAAGGCGAGTCCCCCACAGTGACAGGGCCAGCAGGGAAGAACCGCCTGCTGAATCAGAGTGCTCAGTTGAGTCAAAAAGTGCTCAATTTTCAAGTGTTTTGTCTCACCACTGGAGCTGCTGGTCACCTCTCCCACAAAACTGAAATTGTCTTCCATGCTGTTTCTGCAGGAATGCCATGGGGCTCTGCAGGCTGCCAGAGGTACCCGCCATGGCTGTGAAGCTCAGCATGGTGGAAAGCCGATGCAAACGGTGCACTTAAGGGCAAAAAATTCAGAGAAAGGAGATGTTTCATCCTCTTTGAACACGATACTGTGTTGCTGAATATGCAGATGGATTTTTACTACAAGCAGGATGTCTCCTATTCATAACTTTTGCTTATTGGTAGTTACTCTGTCGCCGCGTACGGGGGAAATTATTCTTCCCTAATTCTTTGTGTTGAGGGAGACGCCTTCCCAGCTGCCACCCAGCCATGCCATGGAGCTCATCACACGGCCTGGGAACACCAACCCCAGCACAGGCAGATCCAGAGAAGGACCTCCTCCAGCAAGGAGACCACTGCTCATGGCCTGACAGCTCATCCCTAACAAGCCAGGGAGGTTCTTGGCAACCTAAGTGCCACTAAAGTAGCAGCCTGCTGTCACTAGATAAGGAAACCACTTTCTCAGCATTATTGATAGAAAAGCAAAGTATTGACTGCCTGTACCTCCCCAAAGCCTCACATACACAGCATTAAAAGACATCCAGTAGTGGACTATGTAAAATCTCACTGAAAGGGAAAAGAAAAGAAAAGAAAAGAAAAGAAAAGAAAAGAAAAGAAAAGAAAAGAAAAGAAAAGAAAAGAAAAGAAAAGAAAAGAAAAGAAAAGAAAAGAAAAGAAAAGAAAAGAAAAGAAAAGAAAAGAAAAGAAAAGAAAAAAAGAGAAAGCTGGTTTTAATATTTTGATTGCCATTGCATTTGACAATTTTAGGCTTTGGCTAGAGCGAGGATCTAACAGAGATTCCTGCTATTAACTGCTTTTCATTAACAGTTATAAGGCTCTTAATACAATTTTTATGAGCATACTCTAAAACAACTCCAGATTTTCTGACTTTCTTAGCCTTGTAAAAAAAAAATCCAAAATACTGGAGTAGAAAAGCACTCAAAAAACCATAGGTATTTTGCAAAAGCCAACCCCTACATTGTTTCAGGTCAGCTATGCTGCCATTTCACACCCAGCAATACAATCAAGGCCAGCCAGAGCACCTCTGATGTTACTGTGCATGTGACACCCCAATCTGGACAGACGCAGCCCACCTAGGGCATGCCCACAGAACTATTTCCACCTCTTTCCCCAAGGTGTTCCAGCCTGCCCACTGATCTCCCACCCCCAGGAGGCTGTACCAGCAGGTTTGCAGGTGTGTGCTCGTACTCGTGTGCTGCAGATCACCCATTAGGTTTATCAGGTCTTTGCTGCAGCAGTAGTGATTCTACTATCACTTGCTTTAAGGGAACAGCTGGGCTTCCTTCTTTGGTGTGTGTATTTCCAAGCAGTCAGCCAAGACCAGCCTGTGAATGCAGCCATGAAAGGCCCCTCTTAGAGAGCCTTTCCCTGGGCATCCAACAAAGGGGAAAAGCTAAGCCTGGATGAGACCCAAGAGCTCTTCATATGAATAACTGCAAATGGGAAAAAGATGCCCCAAGAGACAGAGTTGGAGGCAAGTTGTGACAATGGTTAATAACTCCCAAGGCCAGCAGGGCTGAGGATTATTTAACAGCCCAGCATGCCAGTGGCATTGGATGGACACCATCACCCTCTGAAATCCAAAAGGATTTTGTTCAGTCTGCTTCTAAATGACACCTGCAGATGAAGACAGAGCTTTTTGCTTTTCCAGCATTGAACAAATTGCACTTTTCAGCAACACCTGGCCAAGGTTTCTCTTCCGTCTCGTTCTTCTCGTACCTTCTTAGTCAAACTGAATCCAGCCATCATTTTAACTTTCAATCCACAATGGAAAGGTCAGATCCCGTGGACAGAGGCCAAAGCCTTTGTTTGCAGCCCCAAATAGGATTGCATTAGTTAAGCCTTAGCTGCCGTTCTCAATTTTCTTCATTCACAGTACACACTGGCAGCCAATTTGGTTGAAAGAAATTTGGCAACTGCTCTTGGACCTTCATCCTCCACTGTTGCTTTCTCCCCCAGTTAAACCAACTATTTTCCTTCGCTATTAATGACAGATACTAAAGTATCTCACTAGCGCCTAAGCAGAGCAAACAAATGTGTGCCTGTTCAGGAATGACTTGGCCCAAACCATGAGGATCTGACAGCAATTAATGCCTATGAACAGAGACTTTTTTCTTTCTATTGAAGCGTTTTCATATCTATCACAGAGCACATCACCGTCCAGCATGCAAAAAGTGACAGTGTGCGCAGGATGATGTATCTATTAAACTAAACAAAACAGGAATTCAACCCCCTGAGGGCTGCAGAGGGACGGCAACAGGATGCATGACAACTGGGATGGCGAAAGCCTAACTGCAGGCATGGTGGATTTTCTCCACTGAGAAACTTGATACGGTGTCTGTAGGTTTTTATGCAATGGTTTCAAATATGTAGCACTTTTTAGGAAGGACTGAGAGTATGAAGACCTTAAGACTTCAAAAGTAGCCTTCAAATACTGCTTTTCCTGTAATGGACCTTTCCTAATGCAGATCAGCATAGGTCTCGACCCTGACATCACCAGATGCAACGACTTGCCAGAGGAAGTAGGCAATGGATGTGTCATCTCCTGGCCTGCATCACCAGCATGCGCTTCTCTGTGGTATTTGTTTCTCATCAGTAAAACGGAACCTGTATACGTGGGCACACACATTTAACAAAGGCGGCTATGCCATGGAAATCTGCAGTGTGAAAGGTGCTTGCACACGACTTCTTGGCATGCTGGAGTCCTCCAATGGTTCTTTCCCAAAATGAGTGGCCATGAAAGGCAAGTATCACTGAATGTGATCAGGACTTTAATTTACTATATTCCATTCAAAAGCTGCCTCCAGTCAGGTTAATCAAACTCTGCCAGCATAATTTCATACATTCCCCATGTTTTATTTATTTTTCTGATTCGTTAAGAGGAAAAGATATTGGGTTATCCATGGGTCCTAGTTGCCAATAAATATCAGGACTGGAAGTTATGTTGTTTGCTGAGGTCATTAATGACAGGTTTGTACCAAAACCATGCAACACTGGCACCATTTGTTGACTTTGCAAAACAACCAGTTTTCTAACTCACTATCATTAACTGATCCCATGAAAGTCAGGCTTAAAAGAAAGAGAAAAGTCTGATCCTATTAGCATAGCAGGGTTTCCCACTGGCAGCTCACTAAGGGACTGCCAGTCAAATTACTTCCAAGCTTAACCCCTGGAGCTCACAAATCCCTTTGTACTCTGAACTGATGGGGAAGCTGAAATGTGCTGCTACGTGCTGTCCTTTTCCAAAGCTCACCAGCACCAGCTCCCACATCCGAGGATGCACCAGCAGCAGCTGGACTGGAATTTTATATTTTTTTTGTACAGTGAGGGTGGTAAAACACTGGCGCAGGTTGCCCAGAGAGGTGGTGGATGTCCCATCCCTGGAAACATCCAAGGTCAGATTGGGCAGGGCTCTGAGCAACTCTCATGTCCCCGCTCGTTGCAGAGGAGCTGGACTAGATAATCTTTAAAGGTGACTTCCAACTCAAAGCTTTCTGAGATTCTGTGATTGCATTCCTTACTGAGAAATGGCTGGAATCCTCAACATACTTCAACTTCTTCTGCAATTAAGATCAGTAATGAAGAGACAGGTGAGAATCTTGATCCCCATTCAGATGTCTCCAAAACACAACTATTCAGCTAAGTCTTCATTTAGGTCTAACACTTGTTGCAACCTGAGAAGACACCGTTGGTACAATGATAATTGTATTTCATGTTTTACAACAGCAGAGTCTCACTGGTTATCCTGCACAGTTTTATTCTATCAGTGGCAGGAATTTTAACATGCCAAAAATGCCTAATATCCTACTAGTGGTTCTGGATTTTTTTCGGTAAGGATTGTATATACTGCAAAATCCCCCTTCACTGAAATAGGAGTATTTAAATGGAATAGATAATTTTCAGCAAAAGTGTAATGGGTAAAAATGTAGGATAATTGCTTCTGCTTTTTCACTTTGATACTGTCAAAACATGTCTGTTCAATAAGCACAGAGCAGCTGTGTTTCAACTCTGTCATTATATTTAGACACGTATATTAATTGAATTATATTTCTATTTATTTTACTCAATGCCATTCTGTTTATACACACAAGATGATTCATTATTTTTAAATTATTTTTTCAATAATGGCCATTCCATACAATTTTAAAATACTGCATTTCCTTTCCAACTCTGAAGTCTTGTTTAATGTCTAAAGACAAGCTGCAGAGCAGAATCAACATCCCTCCACCACTCCTGCTCCTACACTTTATACGCCAGATTTTTGGAATAAATATAATCAGCTGGGGGGTTGAGTCAGGAAAAACTAGCCCTGTTCTCTATTTGACAAATACTGAAGATACAAGCTACTAGAAGGAAGAAATATATAAGGAACAACAACAACAAAGAATGCAAAGACCTTTTTAAGGGTCTAAAGAGAGTGATGCTCTCCAGGGAGGGTGCTGCATCAGATGTGGGCAGATGGCTCAGTGTCTGAACGCACATCCCCAAACCAACAGTGCAACTGCATCCTCACACAAAAGGACTGGGAATTTCTTCCTCTAGTGCTTCCCAGCACCAGGCCAGGATCCAAAGCCTCTGCCCAAGGGCATCTGCTCATTTTAAACAAGTGCACTGTGCTCCTTCCCTCCTTACCCACAAGGCTGGACATGAGATTTATGTTGGAAGAGGAGCAGAGTTAAGGCGTGAATGACTTCACAAGGTCGTTAGAGATTAAAATTGATGCAGACTAAATTCTGCTGAAACCAACAGAGGTATAGGAAGGGGCTTGAGCCAACACTGGGACCTCTGGACAAAATAAACAGGTAATTCAGGCTCAGAAAAGTCTGCGAAAGACACCATGGGAAGCAGTGGGTCAGTCACTCCCAAATGTCCCCTGGGAGAAGGGGGAACCTTCCCCCCCTGTACCCAACATCCAAAGCCTGAAGGACAAAAATCTTAGAGTTCATTCAAAATCCAATGCATACAGAAAAAGGATTGTTATTTTTCTTGAAGAGGGGGAAGGTCAGAGTCAACTATGCTTTTCCTCCTTTTTTTAATTTCAATGGCTTTACAAGTTCCTGAAGTCACTTGGGCTACAGAAATGTATTTCTATCATTTTCATTTAGACCAGCAAAGCAAGTGGTGTGTACAAAGGAAAAGAAAAAAAAAAGACATGCACACAATATAAACCACAACACTGACATGAAATAAAATACTTCAGAGATATTATGATGTGTTGAGGCACCCTCTTGGCAACTCTTAAAAGATGTCAAGTGTAATTCAGATTTGATTTCTTCCACCGTGGGTAACCCTGGCAGCAGAAAACTTTCATCAATAAAAGAATTTCAGCCGCATGACTTAAAACTCCCTGTTTACAAACACTAAGAGGATGTGTGAACTGGATCATGAATCTGTTGCTCTCAAATTCCAAGTGCCTGGCTGCCAGCTGGA